>JARJHM010000751.1:0-154662 GCA_033356055.1 Carex pumila | reverse complement strand
ATTATATTTGTCATGTTAAAAATGACAAAGCAAAAACTAATGATTATAATTAGTTATACTTGGTATAATTAATTAAATTAATTGTACGTCATTTAGAATGACAAACAGAAACACAGGTTTGTTTATAAACATGTTTGACATGTTGTATAAAAATTACCAAACGAAAACCGTAAACGAATATAATTGTACATGACAATTATACATATTTGATTTGGATATTTACTATTCATAGTGGGCTTGGGTTAATGGGTTTAGAATCCATTAAACTAATCTAACCAATATGAAGTTGCAAAATCAAATTTGCATGCCACATCCAAAATGGCAAAAATGTAATTTTGTCAAGTACGGGGGTATTTCGGTCTTTTGGCGAACCTCCTCATTTGCCTATAAATAGAGGGGCATAGGTGAAAGAGAAAAACCACTAATTCACGTGTTAATCTGATTACTTCGTTAATTGGATTTCTCTCTTTCTCTATTTACGATTTTCGATTGGTGAATACTGTTTTACCGAATTTTCGCGGTATTTCAAATTTGGTTTAATTAGCAAATCTGATTGAAACGAATTTTTCGGTGAATAGTGTTTTACCGAATTTTTGCGGTATTTCAGATTTGGTTTAATTAGCAAATCTGATTGAAACGAATTTTTCGGTGAATAGTGTTTTTGCAGAATACCGCGGTTTATAGTATTTCTGGCAAAAGAAATAAACCGCTCTCTAGTTAGTCCTGGTGGATAACTAATAGAGGTATCACACGTGTGATACTCCGAGTCGATTCCTTCCCTGGTGTAGCTCTTCTCGCTTATCTGCATTCCAACTGTGATTTGGAAATAAGGTATAAATTGTTATATTAATCTATTTAATTGGTAAGTAGATTAAAGTTTTAGAAATCAATTATGGAGTAGATCTGTAAAATAATTAAATGAGGTTTTGATGCCGAAGGAATACTGAAGGTGGACCGCCTTGGAAAGTTTCCTGACATACCTCATTTAATCTGTAGCTTAAGTTAGATGTAAAAATTTTGATTTACTCTTTCCGCACCTTAAGCAAATAAATGGGTTTGAACCGTCAAAACCCCAACATACTTAATCAATGGGTTTGAACCGTCAAAACCCAACAAGATGTAGTTTCTAGTTTGGTTTTGTTGCATGCTACTTGGATTTTGTGTTGAATGCTTTGTTTTTACTTTGTTGAGTAGTATTTCGATTGCTTTATTTGTGCTTGCTTGAATCAATTAGTCATCCCTCTAGATGAATGCGCACATCTATGTGTTAGGAGCCAAGTCTATGACATTTAATCCAACCGAATAAAGTATATGAAGTAGGGTGAAACCAAGGAGTACCCGAAAGGCGAAACTTTTCTTGAGGCGAAAGTCCTTGGATACTTTTAGTAAACCAACAAGTGACTTAGATAAATTAGGCCAAAATGCGAAAGTTGAGGTTTAACGCATCTAAGAGGGAAGTATTTGAGTCCGGTAATCGGGTGCTAAGTCAAAATGCGAAAGTTGAGGTTAGGTATCTAGATCTGGTCAATAGAAACCCTAAATATCAGTATCAGCACAGAAAACAGTAGCTGCAGCATTAACTCGGGATCCCATACGGACCGTACGGGAATCTGTACGAGCTGTATGCCCTGGGGCTGAACAGAAATGAAATCTGAACCCTGGAAACGCCTTCTTATTAATTGAAAACAACTTTAATTCTCTTTTATTGTTTTTAAACTTGTTATAAACCAGTAGAATTGTTAGAACTAAACCAAATCAATTTCTCTTACTTCTAGAATCTCAAGTAATTTTAGGACAAGTCCGGTTATTTTCTTCCGTCCCTGTGGATTGATACCTGAGAATACTCATCGATAGGATAGTACACTTGCTATCTGATTTGACAGAGTATAACAAAGGTTTAAAAGGTATAGCTTGCTATACTGAAACTTTGTAGCATATATTCTGTGCGAACATATATACATATATTATACATGTATTATATTATATATGGAGATGGGCTACTATGAGTTGCGAAGTAAAGTGACTATTTTATTTTATGCTTATATTTTTTGATTTTTCAAAACGTCGATCCGACTGTTCATCTTGTTCTCCATATTGAAATGTGCTTGGAGACCAAATTTTATATTTTGTGGAATTTTTTTATTATTTATTAAGCAATTTTGAAAGTCGCTGATCTGATGGTCCAGAAAATTTTACTGTTTTTTACTGTTTACAGCAAAACAGAAATTTTAAAAAATGCTTAATAAATAGTAAAAAAATTCTAAAAAATGTAAAATTTAGTCTCCAAGCACATTTCAATATGAATTAAACATCTAACGGTTCGGATCGGTCGTTTGGACTTTAAAAATAAAAATACGGCGTGAAGTAAAACGTGTTTTACTTCGCAACTCACCATAGCCCATCTCATTATATATGCATATACATATATCATGTTATATAGACATATATCTACATGTATTATATTATATATACATATATATCTACATGTATTACATTATATATACATATACATATATAATATTACATAGAGAAGGGTTCCAATGCCTCATTTTTTTCATACCTCGTCATATCTTATATTTTATATTTTCGTTTTCAAAGTCCAAATTGTCGATCCGAACCGTTCAACAAAATATAATACTAAAATATGCATAAAGATGAAATTTCATATTTTTTGAAAAAAAATTTTGCTATTTTTTAAGATAGGTACAAAATCATTGTTTTTGAACCGTTCAAAAAACAGTGATTTTCTACCCATCTTAAAAAATAGTAAAAAAATTTCCAAAATTATAAAATTTCATCCCTAACGATATTTTAGTATGGATATCATGTTGAACGGTTTGGATCGACAATTTACACTTTGAATATGAAAGAAATAAAGATATAAAATATAAGGTATGATGAGGTATAAAAAAATGAGACATTGGAACCCTCCTGTATTATATATACATATATATATATACATGTATTATATTATATATTCATATACATATATTATACATGAGTTGGGCTACGGTTAGTTACAAAGTAAAATGACTATTTTGCTTCACGCTTATATTTTGCGATTTTAAAGTTTAAAATATCGATCCGAACCGCTCATCATGATCTCCATATTTAAATGTACTTGGAGACCAAATTTTACATTTTTTGGAATTTTTTTACTATTTATTAAGCCACTTTGAAAATCGCCGTTCCAACGGTCCAGAAATTTTTACTGTTTTTTACTGTTCACCAGAATTTTCAGATTTTCAAAGTGGCCTAATAAATAGTAAAAAAGTTCCAAAAAATATAAAATTTAGTTTCCAAGCATATTTTAATATAGATTAAACATCTAACGGTTTGGATCGACTATTTGTACTTTGAAAATGAAGATATTGCATGAAGTAAAAGCATGTTTTACTTTGCAACTCACCGTAGCCTTACTCATTATACATAAATACATAGCACATGCGGCTGCATTTTAAAACATTGAATATATGTATATATATATCAAATTTGACATCTTCTGATAAATCAACAAGCTTGCACTGATACAGGGATCAAACTGGAAAAGTTATTACACTAGCATGTAGAGCATTCAAAATTACATAGAATTGACATTAATTTCAATTTATTTGGATTTTTCTACAGTTAGTTATGAATTTCCAAAGTTTAACTTTCGAAAAAACTTTAAACAGCCATAACTTTGGCTAGGAAAGTCGGATTGCCCATATGACGACTTTTTGGAAAGGGGGAGACGAGACGAGTCCGAATATCACCCGGGTGGTTATCCCCAGGTATCCAAAGCATCAAAATTTCAAAAAAATATCGTTTAGTGTCTCAAAAACTTAGTTTAAGTTTTTGTTCGACGGTAGACGTACAACAATCGGTATTTTGTTTAGTATAATTTAGGTTTTGTAGTATAATTATTAATTGTAAAATTTTTTAATTTGCATACAAAGTAATTTAGCTTTTTGTATAATTATATTATATTATATAATTGTACAAAAATCTAATTGATTATATTATACATATATTAATTAAATTTATGCAATTTAAATTAATTGATTTAAGCAATATTATTTTAAAATAATTAATAATTGATTTATCCTATTCAAAATAAATAAACGTTTAGAAAATATATTATCAATTTAAAATGTAAACTAAAAATTTTGAGATATAAATAAATTATGAAACCATACAATTAGAATGAGAATTTGAAAATAAAATGAAATGACCCGTGTAAAAAAATAAATAAATAGATTTGCACTTAGCCAAATAAATATAAAAAATTTCATAATTTTTATATGTAAGTTACAAATTTTATTTATTTAGAAATTATAAAGATGTGACTGGATAATTTTATGTATATATATATGACATTGAACTATTCAAATTTTAAAAGTAGAATTATAAACACGTAACAATATTCGTTCGACACAGGAAAAAAAAACCAGATCGAACTGCCCGACCCTCGTACCCGTGAACCCGAGACGAGTATGGGTATGAAACGGGTAGGGTAGAATTTTTGAAAAAAAAAAAAAAAAACCATCCACCCGTGCCCATTCTACCCGAGTACCCATTCTACCTGTTGCCCGTCACGGGTTTACCCAAACCTGACCCGAGGTACTGTTTACCAATCACTAGTGATTACAATGAAACAAATTAAACTTGAGTAACCAATTCGTAACAAATGGCAAAGTTTAAATATGAATGCATTGCATAAATTAAAATTGGAGCAAATGGCAACAACAACAACAGAAATTTGATATTTTTCACACGATAGTTGTCAAATTTGCTAGTATGGTATCTTTCGCCATAGCAAAAATACACGTGCTCTTAGATGGCAAGTCCCTATTCCATTCTAGATACCAGCAACTTAACCTTTAGTATAAACTGATTATCAAACTGAGAATTATGATAGATTCTAGTGTAAACTGGGAACTGTTAAACGATATAGACCATGAAATCTGTGGTTTACATTTTTGGAACAAGCGTTGACCACCAAAAATGAATTATGACAACCATATAAATTATAAAAAAAATAAAAATTAATCAATTATACTTTACTGATATTATTGCAGAATTGCAAATTAAGACCACTAACTTCTGTTAGAACAGATTAATTGTTTCCCTTGCAGAAAAAGAATTTGGCCAATTCATTCAACACCATACAGGGACAACACATCACAAGCATCGACTCTTCTATCTAAACCTCCTAACTAATACAATAACAAAAAATCAACTCGCATTAGGTAAGTCATCTTTAGGCAGCACATTTGCCTGGTCAGAAGAACCTGGTAAACCCACACCCATTGAAACCAAACTTGATCCTTGACCATCACTTTTAGGATTATCATTAGTACTGGTGCTCTTATCAGTAACTGCATTTGCCTCACTTTTAATATTGCTATGCCTGTTTAACTTGTGAAGCTTCTCCTTGCTCCTTACTGGTTTCCGATTAATCTGACCCTCGCCTGGATCTGATTCAGCTTTTCTCTTCATCTTCTTTGGCCCTTGGTACTGGTAATAGTCAGGGAAAAAGGATGTGGGGTCCACAATCGATTTTCCGCCAGAACTAGGGTTAATTGACATATTAGGATTAACGCTAGCTATTTGCTTTTCTTGAGATACAATTGCCAATGAAGAGGTGCTTTGTTGTACTTGAGTAGGTTTTGCATGAGGGGATAGGGCTTGCTGGGCAAGTTTTTTCTTCTTCAGCCTCTCTTCATTGCGGACCTAAATAATTATTGATTAACGAATGAACCCCAACTGCTCTATGTAATATTTTTATTTTATTTTCTATCAGCGCACATCTAATGTACCTTTTGGTGATTGTACAGTGCCCTCTTACGCTCCTTGGATCGGGAAATGGCCTCCTTTATTCCCAAATTATCCATATAGCCATGTGGCCACAACTCCGCTAGCTGTCATAAATAAACAAAAGAAAAAAAAAATCTGAAATTTGAGAATAACTTGAGGTAAGTTTTGCTGGTTGGAATTTCTAACTCAGATCTGTTTATCTAATATGATTATTGGCACTTGTTTAATTCTTTTCATTTAGGGAGTCCATTTAAAATATCACTAGTTAGAAATCGTATCAAGTAAAATATGTGCCACACATGAATTACATTTGAAAAAGGAGAAGTATCAGATCCTATATATCAACAAACATATACAAGGAAAATTTAATTCATTACTAAGGATAATAGAAATAAGTACCTCGACATATAGCTTCCTACACTGCGGGCCCTTGTCTTCATCCATCCCCTATAATTAACCAATGCCGTAATGTTGAAGAGATGATTAAAAATGTGACCCACGCACAAAGCTAAAGATCCTTACCTCAACATACAAATCATAGAGATCACAAATCTTATCTTCAAGAGCATTATCCATAGTAAACTTCCCTTTCAATGCGCCACTATATCCTACTTCTTGAAAATCATCACCTGATCCATTTGCTTGCTGTTGTTCTTGCATCTACACCACAAATAAATTCATGAATACGGTCAATACACGAGACAGCTAAAACTTATGTTTGGACAGTAACTTGACCTGATTTTAATGAAAAGCAAAACTGCTCCCTAATAGAAAAGAGCTTGCATTTTCAATTATTATATTTCTCCTACTAAAGCTATAATTTGGAAAATTGGTGACAATCCATTATATTATTGTTCCGTTTAACTTTTATCCGAACAAAACAAAACCGTCATCTTCCACATTTATTAAAAAAATATTGTGGAATAAAAGAAAGAAAAGTATAAGATATGCCTTGGATTTGAGTTGAGAAACACGCTGTTTGACCATCTCATTTATTTCTTTTTTTACATGCTGGAATCTGTCTGCCTTCTCTTGCTTTGCACAAAGTCCCAATTCAACCATTTCTCTCATGTTTCTCTGTTATCAAGAGTACAGTAACGTTTTCAATATGTCAGATACAAACCTACCAATTAATTCACTATAGAAACTTCATACAATCTCATCAATAGACAGATCTCAAACATAAAAGGGATTAATTCATCAAAATAAATAATTAAAGAAAAAATAGGATTATATTCCAGCCTATAGGACTGCACCTTCAGTGTCTTGCGCTGAACCAAGTGACCGACAATACCCATGAGCCGGTCTACCAATTGTTCTTCTGAGATATTAGCTTGGCCAGCCTGAGAGTGCAAACTTGGATGAGATGCATTCAAGGATAAACTATAAACAAATAAATTGCTACACTTCACAATAGCTTTGGTTAGGCACTTACTGAGAGTCTTGCAACTTTAGCAAGCTTTACTTTCACATCCTGAGGCAATCTCCTTTTTATGGCTGGATTTGCAGGGTCCACTTCTTGTACCTCTGCACTTTGTGGTCGACCTATAAATAAAAAATTAAAGCCAAATGATATCCATTAATTAGTTCATACACAGCATTAGAATATCATTAAGATGCATCTTTATGGGGAATTCACATCCTCTCCATACCTGATAATGGAATCTTTTACAATTACTAGATCTGAACCGTTCTTTTTAACTTGGCACGAATCTCAAAGCCCAAAAATACTGCCCCCTATTGCGGCCCGAATACCAAACCGGTTGAAATTTAATCTCAAACCATAAAGTGAGGGTGATCCTCTGCAATACCGGAGAGGATACGAATTCTCTTTATGGGGGTATGATTGCACAATATATACTACCAGAATAAAGCATTGTCAATTATAAACATCGTAATAGACGAAATTAGCGAACAGCATTTCAAGCTAGATACTCTTATTGCTATATTTTAGTGCTGAGTATTTGACCAACTAAAGCCAATTTTTCTTTCCAGATATATAGGTGTCGAGATAAGCTACCATTCTTTTACTTTTTAGATAGTTCGTAAACAATAACACGTTCTAACCATAAGAAAGCAGGTTATACCAGAGTCGAAGAAAAAAAAAAGATTATAGACTTACATTCAGCAACTATCTTCTCAAGGTCCTTAATTGCTCTTTCAAGTCTTGAGCCTTTAGGCCTGCTAGATGTTCCATCTCTAACCATAGGAGGTGTCTGGTACTGCCACAAAAAATAGTAGAAAATTAATTAAAGAAATAAAAATCTATCATGCTAAGCAACATCAGATATAACTTCACAATGTATTAGCATTAACACATCAAGTCCATATTGTCTAACTGCTGTAAAAATTGTATAAAAAATACATTATGAAATACCAAGTATAGATGTATACCCAAGTTAATACCGCCTAAATCTGACAATGTAACTACAAGAACAAAATAGGTACATATATTGAGATAAGAAGAGAGAAGATACCATGGCTTGTACAGGATAAACACTGCCAGATGTGCTAGGCTCGACAAATTCACTTTTGTTCTCCTTCTTTATTTTCCCCTCGTTTTCACCATTTAAAATCTTTCTTGGGTTCATTTCAATATATCCAGAAATGTCCTTTTCTCGTGTAGAGGAACTAGTACTATTGTTTGATTCAATAAGTAAGCCTTTTGAGTTGCCGACCAACTTTCTTGATTCCAGTGCAAGAACTGTTTCCTTGCTACTCTTGTCTATGCTCCTCTTTTGGGCCCCACTTGACAGGTTGCTTTTGTTGTTAACAGGCTTGGGGCGATACTCACCAGGTACTGCTGCTGTGTTCATCAGTTGTAATTGCTTCCATTCCTGTTCATTATAAACCCTAGTAGTGATAGTTGGATCTTTTCTTCTCCTTTTCTTAGGTGTTGGGCTTTTGGATGCACTCGGTTCACTACTGATAAAATCCAAAAAGAAAAAAAAATATACAAAATCTAAGTTGAATAAGAGGTAAATAAAAGTTGCATAATTGAGTCTTAAGTCCAAGTTTAGTTTAGGTTTAATCAAGCCAGATATAATGGGCCAAATTGAACAAATTTTACTTGAATTTATTATGTTTGGATGTCAACTGATTTTAACTAGATTTGATGCATATTTGTTGGCAAATATAAGAATGGAGAGATCAAAATACTCTCAAGTTTCCCAAGGAAGATTATCTCTGGGAATTCACTACGATTCTAGTCTGTTTTAGAAATTCCAAGTTTTTTTATTTTAAATATATATTAGTTACCGAGTTGTGTTTACCCCATTATCAGAATCCAATGTTATACAAGTTATGACTTGTGAGATGTGATAAAATTAACAGAATGAGAATCTCCTTGAATAAACATCCTGATCCCCTGCTAATCTTCTTCTGGAGATATATCTAGTTTCGGCACATCATCTATGCCATCTTTCTCACTACCTGCACTCATGCTCTTGATAAATCCTAACCCTACCACCCTTCCAAAAATCACATTTGCAGCACTTTTAAGTGCAGGGATAAACCTTATTTAACAATATGTTTCACCATATCTGTAGAACATATTTAAATATTTCGGTGACAGGGATGCATCTAATGTGTATCAGTATCATGTACATTTCCATATCAGATACCCATCTCACACAGATACTGCACCTGTATTGCCCTATCTGGGTAACATAGTTTATCAAGTTAATTGATGTACTAATTTAACTAGAACCTTTTGTAATTATATTACAAAACCATCTCCAACTATAAATTACAGAATGTACCCTGTATAAGTATTTGTTAACATTTGCAGACTTACATCTGTTCTAGCTGTCCTTTATTGATAAAATAACCAGTGTGCTTCGTTACCAAGTTGTCCGCTTGGAAATACTCATCCTGTAAACAAAAGAACAAATGATAGTGAAGGTAATGAAAGAAAAACGCCGCATCAGCATAGAAACTTCAACATGTTTTATGTGAGTATTCAATCCGTTACATGTATATATGTCCAAGTTTTTTAGTGAAGGTAATGAAAAAAAAATTTCGCATCAGCATAAAAACTTCACCATGTTTTATGTGAGCATTCAATCCTTTACATGTATATTTGTGGAAGTTATTAAGTTCATGTTTAAGAAAAAGAAAGAATTGGCTCGTACAACTTAAGAGGGCTTTAACAGAAACAACATATTGGATTTAAGAAGAAAATACAAAGTAGAACTAGGGTGTTCTTAAGTTCATCAAGCCCCTTTGTGAACTCAACTCTAAAATCTATTGGATTGACATCAAACGACGAATCCGAACCATTGAAACCCATCTACCTTACAAGTGATGCATCTACATGTGAAAATTTTAAACTTTAGAATTAATATAGTATGAAGTTAAGCAATCAAAATTAGAAGGTATATAAATTAATTTTAATGCATTCATTTTTTGAAATTTTTTCACCACTTGACACTATACAAAATTATTCTAAAATTTAAAATTTTCACATGTAGACGCATCACTCGTAAGATTGATGGATTTCAACGGTTCGGATTCGTCGTTTGATGTCAATCCGATAGATTTTAGAGTTGAGTTCACAAAGAGGCTTGGTGAACTTAAGAACACCCTAGTTCTACTCGAAAATACATATTGCATCAAATTTTTAAGAGAACTCCGCCAACACAGGTTTTTGGTGCCATCAATTCTAGATCATGAGTGATGCATACATGTTCGAATTTTGTATATTTCTTATAAAATTTCATAGAAGATCAAGTGGTCAAATGAAAACAAAGAAGTTAACCTAATTCAATCAAGAATGGTGCCTACCATTTTTGACCACCTTATAAAGTACAACAATCTAAAAATTTATAAAACTATGGACACGAATATTAATTATTTAGGTAACTTGTTTACGCTTCAGATTATAATTCCTAATGGGAAATGAGATGAACAGATTTTAAATAGCATCAAAACCTACACTAGCAAAAACCCCTCAGTTTTCAAATCCTTAATATTAAATTGCAATTACTGAAGATATGCAGTACATTAATTTCGATAAACTATCAACGATTAGATTATTTCTAGACATAACAAATTAAAATAACAAAGATGAAATAAGCAACAATTATAAATAAAAAGAACATAAAATTTACCAACTCGGTGTCATCAATGAAAGAGTCCTCAGTATCATACTGATCATCATCAGGTGCATCATCAAGCTCTTCTTCTTCATCGCTACTATTCTTCCCCTATTTTAAAAAAGAATGAAAAAATAAGTGGGTTTTTGTACAAATCAAACAATTGCCTTTAAGTCACCAAGAAACTCAAGTTATTAAACACTGACCATGTAGAGTCTTTCAATTTTTTCAATGACTGAACTGAAACGGGTCAATGGTGGGACGGCTTCCTTCGGATCATTCTCTCCTGGTTTTAACTGATCAGCAGAAGCAACAAAATTAGCTGCCTTGAAATTCACGTATAGATTTGCTTTCAAAATGCTCCATAAATGAAGTGACAGGATGAAAAGAGTGTTTGAAATCATACCGAAGCAGACAAACCAGGTTGGGGCCCCAAATCAACTGGGTGCTCAGCCCTAGACTCCGGCCTAGGGGACCTCGCCGTGCCTGACTCCTTCACAAGCTTCTTCCATGAGACAATGGTCGTCTCATCCGGCTTCAATTCCACGCTAAACCTCTGCCTCGCTTCATTAACCACCGTCTGAGCCTCTTTGCGAGGGTTTGACGAAGTAGAAGCCTGAGACGGGGCTGGAGGAAGTGGCAGCGCCGCCTGAACTCTAGCTCCAGCGTTGGTAGAAGTAACAGGGGGTTGGGGAATAGGCGTAACCCTAGGTACGGCGGAGGTTGAAGTGGAGGCGACAGCCGCGGCGGTTATAGAAGTTTGAGGTTTGTTTTCTTCCATTGGAATTTGGAATTAGAGAAGCTAGAAAATCATCAATATTCCAAGAATTAGGGTTTGAACGGGGTTTGAATTCATGGATCGAATCTCTCTCCACCGGACTAAGCAAAGAGGCGCGCGGGATTGTGCAAGAGAGAGAGGGAGAGAGAGAGAGGATGAGGTATGTGTTGTAAAGAACAGGATTAATTAATCCTCGAATGCATTAAATCGCGTTCGTAGGATGATAATTTGATGATGGTCCCACATGTCGGTGAACATTGGCATTGTATAACGGGTCCACACTCTGAAGTTTAAGCATTGCCTGGTGACAATCCACTAAGATCCTCCCAGGTACCTGACTCAACACAATTAAAATAAACGGCTTAGATTTACTCCTAGCCGGTCGGGATTCGGGATGACAAGGAGACAGGATTATTTGTGCCTTGAGATGCGTGCCAATCCATTTTCGGACCGTCCGATTCATTATACTCAGTCAGGTAGCCGGAGGGGATACGAATTAATCCACTAATCCTGTATTCCAGTGTACTGAATCCTGAACTTCCCTTGCGCAAATCCAAATCCCAAATCCGAGAAGCGGTTTTTCAATTTTCCGTGGGAAAGCTAAAGGAAAATAATACGGGCCGGAGAAGGTGTATGGGCTTTTTATGACCTTTCAACTGTAATTTATGGGCTTTTGTGGGCTATACTGATAGTTGGTTTCAAGCTTACGCACAAACATAAACTACTGGAAGGCCCGCTCTTGTACGTCACACTGATAGTGAATTGGTGAGTACTATTTTTTTATAAGGTCAAAATTATTTAATAAAAATCATCCAACTTCTTTTTTATATGGTCAGAATTTACAAGTTTTAAAAAATACTAATACGATAAGATATCACAGGTGTGAATCATTCTTTGATCTAATAATTAAGATAATAGTTTAATGTAATAAGGAGGTTGGCTAATATAACATTAATGTCATTTTAGTCTATATAATACTAACTCTAAAACCTATCAAATCGATTTTGAATGACTAATTCAAATTGTTCAAACCGATTTACATTATGAGTGATGCGTTTACATACAATTTTTTTTATATTTTTGAGTTATTTTAGTATCAAATCAAGCGGTAAAAATATTAAAAATTAAATTCATTAAAATTAACTTAAAAACTCACACATTTGATCACTTGACTTAATACTAAATAAATTAGAAAAGTTATAAATTTTGCATGTAAACGCACAACTAATGAAGTAGATCAGTTTGAACAGTTTGAATTCATTGTTTCAAGTCGATTTGATAGGTTTTAGAGTTAGTGTTATATAGATTGAAATGACGATAATGTTATACTAGCCAAACTCTGCAATAAGATATCACAGGTTTGTTGAAACCCGATTGGAGGAGGTCTTTGTGAATATTTAAAAAATTTAACAAACTTTTTGTCTAAAAAAAGTTATATTTAAATAAATACAAACAGAATCTAAACGTATACTAACTATAATTAGTAAAGAGCAGTGCCCAATTAAAAATATTAATGAATAACAAGATGCCATGAGTAGAACTATGGTGTTATTAAGCTCATGAAACTTCTTTGTGAGCTTAACTCAAAAATATAACAGATTAACTTCTAGTGATGAATTCAAACCATTGAAACTGATTTACATCACGGGATGAGTTTACGTATCAAATTTATAATTTTTTGAACTAATTTAGTATAAAGTCAAACGGTCAAAAAATAATGAAAATAAACACATTAAAATTTACTTATAAACCATTTTTTTTACTATTTGACTCTATATATATTAAATTAATTTGAAAATATATAAATTTGACATGTAAATGTATCACTAGTGATGTAGATCAGTTTCAATATTTTTTTTAGTTAATCTCACAAAGCGGCTTGGTGAGCTTAAGAACACCCTAATTTAATTTCAATATTTATTTTATTTTCTAATACATAACTTAATTTTCATTGGATATAAAAAAAGGATGATGTTGCATTATTTTCCGTTGTGAATAAATCAAATAATTTATATTATTACTAATGCTTCAAATTAAATAAATGAATAGTTAATCGCTTTTAAACATTAGGGTGAGACTCCATAATATATTTATCAATATGTGGGGCATATTTTCGTAGCTCTAATTATTTTAGATGTCCTATAATCAAATGATAGCTGGAATGATTAAGCGAAAGATTTGTAGTTAAAGTATTCATGAAAAAAATTGCCAATGAAAGAAAAAACTTGTGACCTTGGCAATTTAATCATGCTTAAAATGTGAGTCTTGTATTATAAATTAATAACAAGTTACTCAAATTTATTTGAAAGAATGTACAAATTAAAGTTGTGCATAAAACATAGTTCGTATTTAATAATTCATAAGAAATTTGAAGTAAATATTTATTTATTGGAGGAAACTAAAATCACATTTTTGTATTTTATAAATTCTATCGGCGTCTCATTTTTTTTACATAGTTATTCTTTATTTCTTTCACTCGTTTTGACGTTCTAAAAGAATGCTGCACACAGACACTATAATTAGAACTTTCTCTATCTTAGACTCAAGTAAACTTACGTTTCTTCCTTTATTTTTGTGATTATGTATATGCTTATAGAGTTTGCTACATTTAGTTTTGTTTTCATATTGTTTTTCAACTAAGCGACAAGACTATTCCAGTTCTATTAAAGTATGATTAAAAAATAAAAACTTAAAATGAGCTATTCCTTACTAATAAAGATTTCATTATTACATTATAGTACAAACTAGTTTAAATACTTTGCTCAGTTTTAAGAGACAATTCAGGAACCAATGATGTACTGGTTTTTACTTTGTTTATATCAAATAAGTGTGTACATGTGTTTGCAAAAATGAAAATAGCCAAAGCTAGTATTTCATGGTCTAATTTGTAAAAAAGATATAAACAGTCGATATATTATTTCATTTAAAAAATGAAAGTTATATTGTAATTCTATTTTTATTCATATTGAACACGGCAATGTCTTTTCAATTGGATTAGCATCATTCTACACTAGTTCTCAATTGGACACAATATAATTGTACAATTCAATTTAACCCAATTTAATCCCAATTTGCGTACCCACAAAGATACAATTTTTTTATTTCAAATTTTAATTCAAATTTTCAGATAACTGGGTTGACTGATTGCATAGATAAGGCAAGAAATATACTTCAAAAAAGATACAACTTCTTAATAACAAATATTCAAGACTTCTAATATCCTACATATTTTTATTTTTAAATTATTATATATGTTTGTATTGTTGGTTGGAGAAATCACTCTGATCGGAACTAAGAAGTATCAAAATTCAATTCAATTCAGTAGAGATGATTTCAATAGAAACGAATTAGAATTGAAATTTTCTGATTGGAAAAAATAATTTCACCGACAAGATTTCATTTGATGAAACAAAAAAAGGACATCAAATTCTCATAATTTACTATCTATGCCATTTGATTTGTTGCTTTAGCAAAAATAACAAAATATAAATTAAAGAAAAATGATTATTTCATTTGATTTCATTTGATTTGATTTGATTTGATTTGATTTGTTGCTGATTGGGTCATGTGCTTCTCTCCACGTCTCGTTCTTTTACTAGAACTTTCTTCACTTTTCACGACTAAACGAGGAGAAATGGAGAAGCGGTGAAGAAGAGGATTGAAAAATCGGAGTTTTACGTAAAACGTGGCAACTAGAGAAGAAGAAAAAGAGAAGCGGTGAAGAAGAGGACTTTTCAGTCTTATCACTTTTATCCGTACGATTCTCGTCAAATTTCATGGTTTTGGGAATGAATTTTCAACGCGATTTGGTCTCTCTGAAGTCCCATTGACTGGAATCATTTCTCATAGCTTCTCCGGTTCCGATCAGTGGTACGACACGAATTCCATTTCCAATTCTCATTTCTTCGTTTTTTTAGGCGTTCCGATCAGAGGAGATATTAGGACAGCCTAAAAATAAAGAAGGAAATGATGTCTTTGATAGATAGATATCCCAACCATCATTACTTATGTCTTCAAATTGACATTCATTAGTTTGTAAAAATTTATTTATGATGCAAGTAATTTGTTAAACTACGGGCTTTTTTTTCATTAGATAGTTTTGTGAATATTTCTCCATAAGGTTTGACATGGTAATTTGTTTATTTCAAAAAAAAAAAAAAAAAAAGCAATTGATATTGTAGGAACTGGTAACCGTTTCTAGCATGTTTGTTTAGTCAGATAAATTTTATTTGCCATATTCTGTCTAACAAAGTTGCTCTTAACTGTGATTTAAATTGCTTTACGAAAGACTTCAAATCTTGCAAGTTAAATTTAAATTAATTCTTATGGAATTTGAAGGATACTTCAAAACCGACTATATATTGTGACATCGAGTACGATTTACGATAATGTTTGAGCAATGTCACATTCTTTTTTCTTTGAACCATTTTATACTGACAAGGTCTAATAATAATATTCTGATAACAAGAAAACCCATTTGGGTTCACTTCCTTTTTTCGAGAGGAATGCTCTTCTAGTATTTCCTTTTATTTTATTTTAGTTTAAATGTAATATCGAGATAGCTACGGAGTTGGAGAGGCTGGAAATTGAGACCTGCTTATAAGCTGTACTGCATATAGGTTTGGTTTGAACTTTGAACTTTAAATTGTTCGGTTTTTCTGATTAAATTGATTGGTTTGGTTTATTTTTTAAAACTGGTTTAATAGTTCAATTCGGTTTAAAACATTCAAAATCGGTTAAACTAAACTGATCAAAAGTTATGAATTCTTCTCCCGTCTAAACTAAACATTTAAAAAAAATATATTATGACATAATGTATAGTGCTTGGTTTGGTTTAAACGGTTTTAAAGCAAACAAAAAAAAATCCATCACAAAAATTCAAAAAATTAACAAAAATTTTATTTATTTTTATGATTAATATTCTATTTTGATTCAACCAAATAAACCGAAATTTACTTCTGATTGATCAGTTCGGTTATTATTCTATTTCAGTTTGGTTCGGCTTGATTTTTAAAAACTGAATAAAATTTTAGTTTGTCTATTTTAATTCGGTTTGAACCAAACCGAACAATGAACACCCCTAAGTGCTTATGACTATCAAAAATTAGTTAGATAGATAGATAGATACAGAATTACTGTGCAATTGACTTCCTACTGGTAAGTCATCAAATGACTTTATTATTGTTCCTCTTTAGTGGTCTGTTATGAAATTTTATCCTCCAACTCAACTCAAATTTTTGAGTTAAAATCTGGACCGTCTGATTTAAATCCGTACTAATATTAAAGGACTTTGTCTGTTAAAGATGTGAGTCATATTGGTTCGAATTCTGATCGTACGGTCTAAAAATTAACTGAAACAGTATGTTAACACAGAGAATGTGTATCCGTCTATCAAGACCTTAGGGCAAAATCATTTTTTGCTGATTCGAACGGCATCAACTTGAAATTCAGATCCTACCCGGTATCGTAATAGAGAATCTTTTACAATTAATAGATCTGAATCTTTCTTTTTAACTTGACACGACTCTCAAAGCCCAATAATACTCCCTTCCGCGCTAGCTCGAATCTCAAAACAGCTGAGAGTTAATCTCAAATTATAAAGTGAAGGGAATCTTTTACGGTAATAGAGAGGATACTTGTCCATCAACTTGTGTCATGTAGACATGCATCATGCATATAGTACTATAGCTATCAGTTACTCGTAAAAGAGATCAGAAGTAATGCCTTCAGAAAGAGCCATCTCCATCGCTCTAAAAAAATAGGCATTATATATACAGTTTTAATTAAGATCAAATTTTTAGTTATTTTCTTCTGCGCCTTGGATTCCAAAGGCCTCACGTGACAAGCCTTTTTTTTTTTTTTTGACGAAGAGTTTGAGAACTAGTTATGGGTATGGAAATTGGCAAATTGCAATAAAAAAATTAAATAATTGTTCTGATCTGATTTTTATATTGAATTTAGTTTTTGATATTGTCTGTTGATCTTCGATGTTATCTCCATGTAGCATTGAAATTTGATTGGATTTTAATCTAGATTTTATATTCATGTAGTATGCAGGGGCGAAGCTACAGTGCTGTAGGGGTAGGCAGTTGTCTACTCTTGAATTTTTTTTTTTTTGGACTAGGTTCTTCAATGAGTCTTGTCTACTTCTGGATTTGATCTTGTCTACTCTTGGATTCAATTCGGAGTAGTGATTGTCAGTTCTAACTCAAAAATGGATGTATGAGTTGTTTAATCTAATTAGGGAAGAAATGTATTTTTAAATCTTTGTTCAATTCGGAGTAGCGATTCCTCTTCGTCCAATCAATTGTTTTAGAAATTACAAGTAATTATTTTAAAATTTTTGATACCAATTAGTAATTTAGTACAACCGATTCGATAGGTAGAGATACAATTTAGTAGGCAAGCGGAAGCAGGAAGAGAATTATGGAGACAATTTGAACTCGAATCCGTTCAGAAAAAAAATTCGACCCCGATTTCTGCCTACTCCTATCTCAAATTCTAGCTACGCCACTGGTAGTATGTGATCATGTGATTAATTAACGTGAAGCTTGGAGTTTGTCAAAAAAAAAGATAAATTAAAGAAAGAAAGAAAAAAGCTTTAGTGTGTATACTAGGTAATAATCTAAAATCTAAAAGGTAAGAATCTTTTTATTGGGAGCAAAATTAGGATATTAATAAGCACATCCACTTTTTTAAAGAGTTGAACTTTAAAATATATTAAATTGACTTCAAACGACAAATTCAAGTTATTGAAATCGATCTATTTTATAAGTGATGTATTTATATGTCAAATTTATAAAATTAAGCGATAAATTTTTTTTTATAAACAAATTTCAATGCATTCATTTTTCGTTATTTTTTACTTCTTGGCTTTATATACATTAATTTAAAAATGTATAAATTTTGCATATAAATGCATTACTCATGATATAGATCGATTTTAAATTTTTAATGGTTTAGATCTATCATGGAAAGCCAATATGATGAGTTTTGAAATTAAACTCACTCTAATTTTACTTGTTTATCCGTAATATTAAATATTTATGGAATGTTTATAACGAACAATTTAAATGTATTATACAGCCAGTTATACAATTTGAACCACATAAATTTCAGAACATATTTTTATGGGAATTGTGGTTCAACGTTGTTCTTTTTTCCTCATCAATCTTTATAAGAGCAACACATGTGCATGTGGACCACCACATGACCTTTGTGGCTTTGTTTTTCTTTTAAAATATCACGAGGCGGCTTAGTAAAAAGTTTTCCCTTTAGCATCGGACTAATAGATTGAGTTTGATGTGGATGAAATTGATCTGAACCGTTCATTATTTTCAATTGCACCTCCGGTACCTGAGGGGATACAGACTCGCCGAGTTCAAGCAAATTTCAATTTTAAATCGGCTCGTGATCATAACGAATCGAATTGAATCTAAGTTTGACCGCAAGCTGAATATATTGATTTGTGACTCTTCCAGTCAAGCCGACCTGGTTTCTAATAGCTCGAGTTGTAATTTTACATCACTTTGTATTGTGTTGCCAGTTCACTCATTTATGTAGTCAGTTTATTCTGATATTATTTTTTAGTGTGTGGTCAATTCACTCATTTATTATTTTGCAATGCATAATCAGTTCACTATGACATCACTTTGCAGTGTATAATCAATTCACTCATTTAAATATTTTTAGAATTTGATATATACAATTATAATGATTATAATCAGTGATTAGTATTAATACACTTAATATAGTTTAATTATAGTATGACATCTTATAAAAAAGAAAAAAGAAAAACTAATATCCTAACAAATTTCTCATATATTTGTCGAACATTTGTATTCTAAATTTTTTCATAAATTAAATGATTTTGTTTTTGACAAATTAAAATTTTTATTCCTATATTTAAATTTTTCATGTTGCGGAACATGCCTTTTATTTGAGCTTAAACACGTAATCACCAATCCTAGAATACCAACGTTTAAGAGTAAATCATAATACAATCAATGGTTCAAATTAAGTCGTTGACAGACCGAAGTAGACGAGTCAAACTGAATTCAGTAACTTAAAATTACGATCAAAATTTTAAATTCCATTGATTCAGATTTTTTTTAAACATTAGATGAAGATTGAAGTTCTTGTAACTCACTTTGATACAAACGCTTAATTTTGAAATCAAAACCCATCGGCAAAACTGACCTAAGAAGAATACTTTTGTTCTGAAATTCGTAACACCTCATAGGTAACATAATATTTCTGACCGTCCGATCCGAATCCGTACGAACATTAAAGAGACCTCTTCATTTTGCTTTGAACCAAATTGGTCCGAATTCTAAACATTTCGGATCTATATAAGGATATATATTCTGTTACCTTAGAGGACATGGACTCATACAGTACATAAATGCAATGGATCTTTTGGAAGGAGGCATCTGTTTTCAACAGGACCACTCTATGTGACATTGTGACTGTGATTTGCAACATCTTCAGAGCTTCATGGATTCTGATCTGACATCTCCTTTTGTCGCATTGCACAGTAGCCCGGAACTAAATTTTTATTGCGCTTAACAATCTCAACAAATTCCAGATTAGCTTCTAGATTACCTGAATCATGAGCAAAACAAAAAAAATTTCTTTTTCTAGATTAGCTGCCAAATTACCTAACTCGCAAGTTAAAGGAAATTATTCTTTATTATAGCAATTGGGCATGTTTGCTTGATATATGCCCAATCGTACTTGACAACAAAAGCGGTATTTTTTTTTTTTTTTTTCATTCTACAGCAGTTACTTAAAACCTAGGATATAAAGGCTCTTTCAAATCTGAAAGTCACAACAGCAATCTACATATATAGCTCAACAACAAATCTAGGATCATGATTCATGCTACCATTTACTAACCAGTCTGTTCAGTCAGATCTAACTTAAATCTGACGCGTCCGACAGTGAAGTCATTATTTATGATCTAATCTGAACCATCCGAATTTAATCGGATGGGTGACACAATGAGACCCAGACCCAGTGACCTTCTTTTGCCCAAAATGTAGTGCCAGTGCCCACCTCCTGCGTTACCTTGGTGCCCATGCCGGCATCGAATGCGTATCCTCTGCATTAACTCAAAAATGAATCTTTTGAGTTAATGAATCTCAACCGTCTGATTTTAAACGGAACAAATTCGGTCTCTACTTATGATTTAGGGATCCCTTTAATATTAGTGTGAATCTAGTATGCACAAAATTTAAAGCATATTGAATGGTAAGAATTCATTAACTCAAGAGATTCCCTTTTGAGTTAATGCAGAGGATACAAATTATACTGATATCCCCCTGTTTTGGACCTAGAAAGCTAAGCTACGGGGTAAAACTACGCTAATTGAGCTATAGCCGCTGTAGCGTATAGCGCGTAGTGGCAATAGCGGTCCGTTATGCCACATGGCTTATAATTTTGCAAGCTATAGCGGTTTTGGACATAGAAAACTAAACTACAGGGTAAAACTGTGCTAATCGAGTTACGGCTGCTATAGCATGTAGCGCATAGCTGCAATAGTAGTCCGCTATGCTACATGGCTTATAATTTTGCAATTTTAATGAGCCTTAATGTCCATATGGATCCTTTTTGTTTGTTTTTTTTTTTTTTTTACTTTATTAAGCTATATCAATATAATGGAACATGTGCAGACCATACCCCTATATCAATTAAATTCTGTATCATGCATTAATATATGTTAGTGGTATATTTTGAATATAAAATATATATTGATAATTTTTGAATTAGAGATATTTTGAATGATAATTTGAACTTTGTATTGGTTCAATATAGATATTAAAACTTCTTAATCAATTTTGTATTATTTCTTGATGAGACATGTTTACTATTAGTAGAAATATAAAATATAATTTTTGAAATAAAAAAAAAAACGTTATTTATGATAGCTTTCACTATAGCTATGTTATTTGCTAAAATTCTTTTTTTAATCTCCCCACTATGCTACTATAAACGCTATTTAGAATCTTGATTTTTTTTTAACATCACATCCAACTCTCTTTTCTTTTTTCTTTTTTTTTTTTGCATTTTCGTGTGAAACTCTCTATTTTTCTTTTCAACTTTCTCTTAACGTTGCACTTTTTTTTGTGTGGTTAGACTCAGTTCCTATGCACACTTTAGTCTTCCTTCCGCATTCCATTTCGCACTTAATTTCCGCACACCAGGTCTTTCTTACCCAAGTTAATAACACCGATTTCTTTAGCAAAGTATCTTAATTTGAAAAACAATAATAATAGTTTTAAATTTGACGTGTAAGTTCCCAGATAATTCTCATGTCTATGAGTATCAATAAATTTGGAATGTCCGACTCCATTTGTAACATTCAAGAACTTTTTTGGATAACACGCAAACCTTACGGTGGCGTTTGGATAACACGCAATTATTTACATATTCTAAAAAGTTATTTTCAACATTCCCCATTTCTATTGTAGACTCGTAGCGGACGCTATCTCTCTAAGCATCTACGGCAGATGCTACCATTTATAGAATTGAATCTGAACATCTGGAGAGTAGCTAGGATTTTTATCTTAGATATTTAGTAATTTTTATTTATCCGACTAACAAGTTACGGACTGTCATGAATTAAATAATATAGACTGTGAATTGTCTATGTGTGGGAATTTTTTTTCTCATAAATAGACAACAATTCACTTATACACAAATCTATATTCAGTTTTCAAAATTCAAAAGTAGCCAACAGTCTACCTGTAATTCATAGAATTGAGTCTGGACGTCAGGAGAGTAACCAGAATTTTTACCTAGTGTAAGTAATAATTTTTACAGATACAACTAGCAAGTTACGGACTGTCATGAATTAAATAATTTAAACTGTGAGTTATCTATATGTAGGAATTTTTTTCTCATGATTAAGCAACAATTCAATTATACATAAATCTATATTCAGTTTTCAAAATTCAAAAGTAGTCAACTATCTACTATTGAATTAGTGTACACTTCGCTACTACCGAAAGTCGTGCTTCACAGAGAAATTGAGATATGTTGAATCTTACCATTGAATTAGTGTACACTTCGCTACTACCGAAAGTCGTGCTTCACAGAGGAATTGAGATATGTTGAATCTCAACTAGATTTCTGAGTCCTGAAATCCGGTTAGAATTTTGAATTAAAGTTTATTATTTACATATTCTAAAAAGTTATTTTCAACATTCCTCATTTCTATTGTAGACTCGTAGCGGATGCTGTCTCTCTAACCATACACGGCAGATGCTACAATTTATAGAGTTGAGTCTGAACATCAAGAGAGTAGCTAGGATTTTTATCTTAGGTAAGTAGTAATTTTTATTTATACGACTAGCAAGTTACGGTCTGTCATGAATTAAATAATATAGACTGTAAATTGTTTATGTATAAGAAATTTTTTTTCTCGTGAATAGACAACAATTCAATTATACATAAATATATATTCAGTTTTCAAAATTCAAAAGTAGCCAACTGTCTACCTGCAATTCATAGAATTGAGTTTGGACGTCAGGAGAGTAGCCATAATTTTTACCTAGTGTAAGTAATATTTTTTACTGATACAACTAGCAAGTTACGGATTGTCATGAATTAAATAATTTAGACTGTGAGTTGTCTATGCGTAGGAATTTTTTTCTCATGAATAAGCAACAATTCAATTATACATAAATCTATATTCAGTTTTCAAAATTCAAAAGTAGCCAATTGTCTACCATTGAATTAATGTACACTTCGTTACTACTGGAAGTTGTGCTTCACGGAGGAATTGAGATATGTTGAATCTCAACTAGATTTATGAGTCTTGAAATCCGGTTGGAATTTCAAAATTTTTTTTAGAAACCATAAATAAATTTTTTTTTTTACCAAATTAATATGATTCTTTTGGTTTTTACAAAAATCATAAGAATTGAGATGTCATTTAAGTTTGAAGAGTTTCTTTTTCTCGTACCGAGTTGTCATTTTGGTCTGAGGTGTTTTCACAAGTTTTACACTGACAGTTGCATCATTTTTTTTTATCTGTGAAAATGGTTCGGAACGAAATGGCAAATTAGTCCAGAAAAAAAACCACTTCTGACCGAATTGGCATCTTGATTCTTATGATTTTTGTTAAAACAAAGCAATCAAGTTGGTTAAATTCTTTTATTATTATTATTATTATTATTATTATGGTTTCTATTTTTTTTTCTGGAATTTCAAGCAGATTTGGACTCCAGTCCATGTTGTATTTCGAGATTTTGACAAAAAACGATGTTATTTTTTAAAATTTACTTTTCTAAAATGCTAGGAATAAAAAAAATCGGCCCATCCCCTCACGAATTCTCATCCTCTGAGATACCTCATATTTTGCGTGACCTTTTGGAAAATCTTAATCGTTACAATACATTCTGCGCGAATCTCAAAGCTCAAATAATACAGGCCCCCTACTCCAGCCCGAATAGGCACCGGACACGTCGGTCACGCAAAATATGAGATATCTCAGAGGATAGTACTCTCCCTCACCGTACAAGCTACACTGACCCAATAATAGACCCAAAACCAACACTTTCCATTTCCAGACCGTCTCCTCTGAACCACCCCAAAAGCATCTCTCCTCCTTCCCTCTAATGGCTACCACTCTCTCATTAAACTCTCCTCACCCACCCACCCGGTACCATCACCTCCTCCTTTCTTCTTCTTCTTCTCTTTGTGGTGAGAACAGCAGTAAGAAAAGCACAAAATGGGGAGGGGAAAGATAGAGATAAGGCGCATAGAGAACTCGAGCAACCGCCAGGTGACCTTCTCCAAGAGGAAGAATGGGATTATCAAGAAGGCACGTGAGATTAGCGTGCTCTGCGACTGTACTGTCTCCATTGTCATCTTCTCCAGTTCTGGCAAGCTCTTCGAGTTCTGTAGCCCCTCTACCACGTAATTCGATTCCTCTCTTTTCCCTTTTCTCTTGTCAAGTTTCTCCTTTCTCTCTCTTTTTTTTACCAGTACTGATCCTGGTTGCCAGTACACTGCTAGATAAATTAAACTGCATTTTGGTTTTAAATGCTTGCTGGGTCGGCCAATACAACGCTTGTATTAGACCTGACTGGTACAGCACTGGAATTTAATCTTGTTTCCCATTAGTGACTAATTTTGCAAATATCAGAGTTCATGATATAGTTGGTTTCTTCTTTTTACTCTTGAACTGCCCCCAAAGAGGTGATCGATTTCTATTTTCATCAAATGAGAAATAGTACAAAGCTTTTACCATTCAAGTCTTATTGGACTTAGGTTGCCGGCTTTGTTGGAGAAGTACCAAAATAATTCAGGGAAGAAGCTCTGGGATGCCAAGCATGAGGTATTGTTCTCTTTAATTTAAGAATAGTATTATGCAATATTTTATTAGATATAGAGAAGTATTGGTTTTGTACTGGCAAAGACCAATGTTATCTTAACTTGGTGCTGTCTTTTAGAGCATTATCTTATTTTGCTAATTTTCTTTCAATTTCAGAGCTTAAGCGCAGAAATTGAAAGGATAAGGAAAGAGAATGACAATATGCAGATTGAACTAAGGCCAGTCAAATCTCTGACATAGTTTTCCTTCTTTCATTTAAAAGGTTATTTTGTGAGAAACCAATACCTGATAGCCTTATTGATCCAAACTATCTGTTGGTCATGGATGCTAAAAAGGATACAACTCAAAAGTCTGGTTTTGGTATTGACCCAATTTATGATTCTTCTGTATTATATTATTGTTTATTTTATTTTTATTATTATTGTAAATCTATACTCCATAAGTGTGGTTAAATTTCAAGGCTTTTCACCTATGCCATATCATCAACACAATCATCCATCCTGTTCTATTCCTTCTTCTTATTTATTATGATTGGAGTGCTCACATATTTTCATATATTCTCTCCTAGTTTAAGATATCAGATATATTTGTATTTCTTTAGAGTAAGTTTCATATGGTTAGTTGTATTTTTTTTGTTATATAGGTTTTTGGAGTTTTGAAAATATTAGTTATTTATGTCCAAATTATACTTGATTAACATTTTTTATAGATTTTATCGTTATAAATTTTAATTTATTCTGAATATATATTATTCTTTTCAGACCAAAGTCCGAGGAACTATCCTGGTTATTATAATTACATGTTAATGTTTGTTACTTATTTTGCTGTCTTATCATCAATTTTTGGATAAAAAGACTCAAGCAACCCTTCCGGTAAAATTAATAAAAAGAAAAAGTCAAACTTCTGTTTGTTTTCCCATTTCATTGAAATAAACAAGGTTAGAACTCCTAGTTTCTTCACAAGGTTGCCAATTTAATTGTAAACCCATACCTATTATATTCATCCAATAAACCATGATAGTGTTGGTTAGCTCTATATTCAATTAACAGATCTTAAAATGTGAATGTTCCTTAGGCACTTGAGGGGTGAGGATATAAACTCACTTCAACCACAAGAATTAATAGCAATTGAAGCATCACTAGAAGCTGGTGTAGAAGCAGTGCGTGCATCCCGGGTAACTTTTCTTTCAATATGCAAGTCTTTTTACAAGAATACCCTTAAGTTAGTTTGTAGTTTGCATTTTGCCTTTTTTCTTTGTTTAGCTAAACACTGATGAGGTATCTTGCTGACAGTCATAATGTGGGGGAATTTTAGTATGTGAAAATACTCCAATCTCATGTGTACTTTTGACCACAACAAGCAAGCACTTGCATTTCTATATTTGCTCGCAACTATCTGTAAATATAGCTAAAACGTGGGGTGCTTTTGCAAATTGACATAATTTAGAGGGTTGTTACACCTTAGAAAACATTCACCTACATACCATTATTTTATACATACAATACATGCATATTTTTTTTATGCTTCAGTAAAATAATTGTTTTAATTTTGTTAAGCAGATGAAAATCTGGGAAGAGCTGAAGAGAAGGGTATGAATTGATAAAACCAAGAAGCTAAATTATTTGTTTATCATTTTAAATTATTGGTTTTGAATGAAATTATTTGTTCCTTTTTATGGTAACATGGTTTTTTGGTCACAGACTTCCAGTTTGGAAAAGGAGCATAATGAACTCTGCATGAAATGGGTAATTTTTAAATTATCTATATTATCAAATAATACTACGCTGGTTCCTCAAAGCTCAATTACTGTACTACCTTTTTTTAAAATGAAGAATTACTGTATTTTCAAATAATACTACCTGCTGCTTTTTAAATGTCTTTATTTATTTCTTCATTAATTTATATATATGTTATCATCTTCTTCTTTTTTTTATCTCTGTACCTGTCTTAACCTAGTTGGGAGTTCTATCAGTTAGGAATATAGTTAAGGGTCAATTAAGCCTCAATTATGTATTTTACAATCCAGATGGCCACAGAAGAAAAAAAAATGACAGAAAAGCCAGAGAAACTCAATTATTTCTTCATAAGCACTTTTCCTATAGTAAAAAATCCGGCATAGGAATTTGGATCTTTTGAATTGTATATTATTTTGAAATATCTTGATTTAATTGCACCTTTTCTTTTCTGAAATGTCACAGCATAAACAAATGCCAATTGATGCTAATTTAAGAGAGATGGACCTCAGTTATTACCATGTGGACAGAGAATTCCCTCCCCAAATCCCTATGGCATTTCGTGTGCAACCAAGCCACCCGAATTTACAAGACAATTGACGTACCATTTAGGACTGTATGCTGTATTGCTGTTTAAACTACCTAATATTGGAACTTGTTATGATTGTGCTTTGTTAGTAGGTTCAGTTTGGAACCTTATTATGATGCATTTTCTGGTGTGCCTTCTCCATTTATCAATGCTGTATCAAAATGGGCTTTTAAAGTTTGAACAAGACTCTTTTTAAGTTCTAAACCTAAAAACGTTTTGGTTGTCTAAATTATTTAATGCTGTTATCATCATTACTGTATTGATTTGTTGCTCAGTCATGATTTTTATTAGAATTATTTTTCCAACTTTTGTCTACAAATAAATTATATGTTGATGCTCCATATTAAAAAAATTAAAGCCGATAGATATATAAATATGGTTTTTAATTATCAAAATAATACGGATGTTTAGATTATTATCCAAATTCGGAAATAACAGATGGTATAAAACTTATATTTGCAGGACATTGTCAATTTGTCAAAATTTCTGTTTGTGCTTCTCAACTTGAATTATTTTTTTTTTAACCTTTATTGAAATACTCTTGTATTTTATATGTTATACATTGTGACAATCAACACACGTATATTTTTATCAAAATTTTATTTTAATGTTCAATTTTATTATTTTAAATGCTTGTGTTTTACTATACATGCAAATATGTTAGTAAACATCCGTTAATTTTTCATTTATATTCATGTCCAAATTTATATCCGTCGAACATTCACTCATTATCTGTATCTTTTTGAGGTAGATTTAACACACACACACACATAATTGATAAATATTTACTAACAAAATTAAACAAATTTCATACGATTTCGACAACAAATAATGACTGATCCAACGATTAAAAATGTTAGATAACTTATTTTAAAGACCTTCAAGGTCAATTAGATTTATGAAATATTAATGCTTTTCAATGAAAAGATTGAGAATTGAACAATAGCCAGATAAGCTAGCATACAGAAGTAAAAACGCTAAAAATAAAAAAAGATTTCAACATATCACACCTACTCGAATGTCTCAAATTTCTTGAACAGAATTTTGCATCCAATTTGTCCAATAGCACACCAATCAAGAGAAGATCATCCATCCATGGAAAAATCAATTGTACAAGTTTACAAGAATAAACTAACATGCAAATAATACAATAAAAAAAATCTATAATACATGAAGAAAAATAACTGTAACCGATAATATTTACCCAAGAATTAACCTTTCATCCACTTGGCAAAAAGCTCTGCTGTCATCTAAGCATATCAGGATTGTCCATTTTCGGTCCACTATCTGCAGGTGAAGCTGTAAAAGTGTTCTCAACTTCACCGAACCCGAACCCAAACCCTAACCCTAATCCTAGTGGAACTGGCCGGTCTGGTATCTCTGGTACAGCAACATCTCCTTCTAACATCCTCAGAGCCTCAGCAATAGTCGGCCTCAATGCCACCATAACATGTGCACACAAAATCCCAACCAATACAAACCTCTCCATCACTCCCTTCGCATTTGTATTAGGGCTAGAGTCTATGACCAATGATTCATCCAAAACCTCACTCGTTCGACCCGCTTTAACAAGAGTCCATGCCCAATCTGTGACCAAAACAATCCCAGATGGTGCTGACATGTCAAGGGCCCGCCTGCCAGTCATAATTTCCAGCATGGAAACCCCAAAACTATACACATCACTCTTCTCTGTTAGCTGCCCATACAATGCATATTCTGGGGCTAGATATCCATGTGTACCAGCAACTCTGGTAGTTAGATGTGATTGACCCTCTCTGCTCTGCCTGGCCAGACCGAAATCAGCAACCCTTGCTCGAAACTCACCATCTAGTAATATATTAGTTGCCTTTATATCCCTATGGTAAATTGCTGGTTTAACACCGTAATGTAGATAAACAAGTCCTTTGGCTACATCTAATATGATGTTTTTCCTTTGAGACCAACTTAGTGTTTTGCTTTTGTCGCCAAATATATGTTGTTCTAAATTCCCATTTGGCATAAAATCGTAAACCAAGAACCGCTGTCTCCCCTCATTAAAATCATCATCAGAGATGCAACACCCACGTAAAGGCACCAAGTTTCGGTGCCTTAAATTGGAGATGATATCTACCTCATTGCAGAATTCTTCATCACTTCCTTCCATATTAGGGTCTAGAACCTTCTTTACCGCCACAAGGCTACCGTCAGGCAATACGCCTTTGTATACCATGCCGAAACCGCCACGACCAATTAAGTTGGCTGGAGAGAAATTGTTAGTTGCTTTGTTCAGTTCTTTTATGTCAAAGAATGTGGATCCAGTGTTTGGCCTTGGGTAAGAGAGCTTACCCTCGGACCCACCTTCGCCTTCTCCTTTTAAAAGCATCTTGTTCCTTCTCTTAGATTTATTAACGAGTAATAAGCCTATTATTGATACCAATATGACAAATAAAATTGTGGCCGAGATGGATGATGCAATAACCACAGTGTGATTTGAACCTGAACTTGCGGTTTGGTTTGAGAGCGCTAGGCCAAATATGCAATGGGCAGTTGGGGGGTACAGCGGACCCTGTGTATTAGCTATACCAGCTGCATAATCTATTACGAGGTAAAAACAAGGTGTGGCATGTGACTTATTGCCATCCATGACAGTTAAATTGGCGCCTACTTCCATACCAGCACTTAGACAAGATGAACATTTGCTCAAATCATTTAGATTCGATCCGCATGCAGAATTAAGCACAGTTGAGTTTCCCAATTTCTTAACCCAGTCTTGCTCAGTTTGGATCCCAGCACAGTAATTGGGGGTTATGATAAATTGATCAGGGGTAAAACAAACTGAAGTAAGATTTGAAGATAGAGAAAGGGGAGAAGAGGAAAGCTTTTGCTGGTACACTGACAGACATGACGCTGACGTGGCAGTGTCAGGTAAGCGAAACAAACCAGTTTTGTTAAGGCGCTCAGCAATGGAGATGGCGAAAACGCTCAGGAGGGTCTGGCAACAGTCTGTCAGGTTCGACGTGGACGGTTCGCATGACGTGTGGTCCCAAGGGAAGGTCGACACGTAAGACAGGTCGAGAGGACACGTGGAGTTACCTGATTCGCTCGCCCCCAACGTCAGTGAGAGGCCCAGTGTAGATAGAAGGACAGCTAAGAGAAGAAACGGCGGTGTGGTTGGATCTCGCATATCGTCGAACAGGTGGTGTCGTGCGAAAAGAGAACTGAACAAGTATTTTTAAATGCCAATGAAGTTGTGCAACTGTCTGAACTCTGGAGTGAGGATTTGTTCGATTCGGTAGAGCATACATTTTGAACGGGCTTGGTCTTTGGTCTTTGTGACGGCCGACATATGGACAGTACAAAAACAATCTTCCTAGATCATGATATTGGTACACAAGCCCACAAAAAATGGTTATGCACCAGGTCTATTCGTCTAAAAGGGGTTTTCTTCGCGCATGGGCGGCGAGAAATTTTGCAACGAAATACAAAGATTGTTTATCTAATCCGCCGAAACTGGAGTCCACATTGTCTGTATTAACTCAAAAGAACATCTTTTGAGTTGATGCATCTCGGCCGTCTAAATTTAAACGGAGCCAATCCGACCACAGCCTATAATTCAGGAGAACCTTTGATATTAGTGCGGATTTAGATCACACTAATTTTAAAGCATATTGGACAGTCCGGATGCATTAATTAAAAAGATTAATGCAGAGGATACGAATTCGCGAAACTGGGAACCAATAAGAACTTTCTGTGAAGGTCACGTGGCTTTCGGTCTACGGTCTTTGGCAGCTGAAGTGACTCGAACACGAGACTCTGGGCCGTGTCTTTTTCAAGAATGCACGAGCCCAGTATTATTGTTCTTTGAGATTCGTACATAGAGAATTTGAACAGTTCAGATTTTCTACAGATGAACTCAAAGTTTGATAATATAAGTTAAAGGAAGGTTTTACTTTAATTATAATATATTGTTTTATTATTAAAAATATTTAATATAATTATTTATGTATTTTCATTTTTAATATAAACAAAACAAAAATGTACATCTAATACGTGTAATCAATAAACATTATATAAAACTTATACTAAACACGGTTAATTGAACATGAAATATTTTTTAATTCAAAGAAAAATCTATTTCAATAATTTTATATCATACTTAAAAGAATCAGATAGTTAAACAACAAAAATGATACAAACAAAAAATTTAAAGAAGCTACAAATTGAAGAATGGTACACAAAGTTTTAGAGAAGCTATAAATCTAGAAATAAGTTCTTAATGTAAAAAATTTCAAGTATAGCGGAGTGCAAAATTGGAATGATTGGACAATATAAATAAAATAAGAAATTTATAGTTAACAAAACTATTTCAATAAAATTTTTTTAACAAATTAAAATACATGAAGTAATTTTTTATCATGAGAAATTCACGTTTGAAAATAATATTATTCTATTTTTTTTCTAGAGAAATAATAAACTAAATTCCATTCCAAAAATAAAATTATTCTGAAAAAATGATATAATTAGATATATTTTATATATCCAACTTCAAAAATAATCGAACTTAAAAGGTTAGACATAGGAGCCAACTTAATCCTGATGCACTAATTCAGGCATAAAAGAGGATTAAGGAGGTAAAATTAAATTTAGATATAGGAGGTCCGTGGCTCACGTGGCGTGATCTGCCGTAATCATCTCTTGATATTTTAATTATGGCACGGCATGTGAAAAATTAACTCTATCACAATCCAACACGACACATCACGGCACGGCACGTTTTTTCCAATCGAGTTAGGGGGAGATGATGGGGACTTGCATTGCATCAACGATTAATCAAACTATTAGTATACTTTTTTGGTTTTATCTAGATAAAAGATATATATATTCCCGTCAACTATTAATTTTGATTTAAATTAGTCGCTGAACTTTTTTTATCGGTTCAAGTTGCCTTATAAATAATTCAATTAGTTTAATCGATACCTTATAATTTTATTTCACCTAACCGTTTATTTGGATATTTAATATGCTGACGTGTACTATGTTGTTTTTATTTTCATTATTTCTCCATCTACGACTGTTAGATTTTTCAATCATGTGAAATTTTCTGTCGCTGGAAGCTGTTTTGCTACTTTTTCTTCTTTTTGTCAATGAGAAACACTTCTCTTTTCAATATCTTTGATATTCATACTTGGTTCTCTCCATTTAAATTTAATTATATTAGACTCATATTTAATTATTATATCTCTTTCACTGAATGACCCACGTGGTATTAATTAATTTCTTTGATCTCAAATGGGTCTCATTCAATTAAAGGTCAATTACTCATTTAAAGAATTGCTTTGTCAAGTTAATCTGATTTTTTTTTCTTTTATTTAAAAAAAATCAAGTGCAAAGTTGCCATCAAGAAGAAAACCAATTAAAAATTAAAATAGTCTTACAATCCAGATTCTTTCACTTTGTGAATTGATAATGTTTTTTTTATTTTTTATAATTAGAGGAAAAAAATTAGAAGTTAATTTTAATATTCTTTTTTTGCCTCTTGATAGCTAATTTTTGTAAATGTGGTTTAAAGGGAAGGAAAGTCAATGGTTCATAGATATTGGTCTGAATAATAGATTATACAGAGAGAATTAATGTTGAAGAGTGAAGGAATTGAAAATAACATTTTTTTTTTATGAAAAACGCTAATATGCTACACGTAGCATAGAAGACCTTCGTGCAACGACTCAATATTTGAGTTTTCAAAATCCTAACGGTTGATCCGAACCGTTCAACATAATCTCCATATGAATATGTACTTACAAACCAAATTTTATAATTTTTAGAATTTTTTTACTATTTTTTTAGATAGGTAGAAAATCACTTGATCTGAAAATTCTGTACCATTCAGATCAAGTGATTTTCTACTTATCTAAAAAAATTGTAAAAATGTAAAATTTGATTTGCAAGTACATATTCATACGGAGATCATGTTGAACGGTTCAGATCGATCGTTAGAAAAAAATAGTTAACATGTTTGCTCATTAAATATTGATTACCTTTCAATTTAACGGAGAGGTAAAGAAAAAATAGTTTATTTCTTTGTTGAATAAAGAGAGATTAAAAAAAAAATGTTGTTAAAAATGTTAAATATATAAATTTTTGGTTTGATTTGCTTCTATATTTTCTATATGTGAATAGTTCTGTGTGTTGATGGTTTTTGGTTTTACGAGGGTGAATTTATGGAGGAATGGTTTCTACTATCTGAAGCAATCAAGCAGCAGCACTAGGCTTCTTTCATGGATTTAATTTGAAAACTGAAAATGTATTATTTATTCTTATGTTGATTAACGATTTTGTGTTTTTTTAATTGAATGGTTGTATAGACAAAACGAAAGCCCAATAACCCAATTATAGTTTTATAGGCCACGATTTGATTCTCTGTATGAGCCCAGAAATGCTGAAAATAAAATGTGATGAGAATAAAAGCTGTACGAGTATTCTCATCACATTTTATTTTCTGCATTCCTGGACTAATACGTTTATTTTTAACTTATGCTTATTTAAAGATATGTTTGAATGCATTGAGAATAGCACTATTCTATTCTAGAGTCTATTCAAACAACATCAAACGCAATTTCGAATAGTCAGAATAACCTTGTTCCGCTAATCCAATAAATATTTAGAATAGCGTGAATGAGCTCTTCAATAGTAGCTATTCTCAGTAGTTATTCCAAAAAATGCATATCCAAACAACTTGTTAGTAATTCCAAATAACTTAGAGTTAGCATCATTCTCAAATAGTACTAGCTATTCTAGCTATTCTAGCTATTCTCAATATTAGCTATTCTAGCTATTCTAGCTATTCTCAATATTAGCTATTCTAGCTATTCTAGAGTGCATCCAAGCGTATCCTTTTTAGTACAAAGTGCACATTAATTCAGAACCATGCGCTAACTAGAATGTACTAAAATAGGCTCACCTTAACCACAATTCAGTACAAGCTACAAAGTGCACCTCACATTGTATTCGATTGAACTAAATAGTATTATTCTTGATGGCGTTGCACTAGTAGCAACAACGCAACTCTAATAGGAAATGGGGCGTGTTGGATGGACATCGGACTCAAACTAGTCCGTTCAAAACTATTCGGTTTGTTTTATGATTTGTGCGCACTTGATTCGTACGAATATTAAAACACACACATATTATGAAACAAATCAAACAATTCCGAATGGACATTAAATCAATTTAAATCTGATACCCATCAGACGCACCTCGCTTCCACTCTAATATAATATAAATGTTGATGGGACATCATATTAAATTTTCAACATAATGTAAAATGCAAAATTAATAGTATGATTTGTTTCAACATAATGCAAAATGCATGCAGTAGGGGCACATTTTTTCTCAACGCAATGATTGGATCATATATCCAATATTGAGCATATATGTAATATATTGTCATGTATGATTGTCTAACTATAGTTCAATATGGACTAAGGATAATTGACAATATATGTATTCATTAGAGTGTGATCTATAAATGTTTTTAACAATATGAACAGCTCATATTTCTTGATAAATTAATTAATTGTGAGATTTGCAATTAACAAGAATCACTAAATCTGGTTAAATATGGAAACTTGGTTCTCATCTAAATTTGGACGTCTAAATATGAACGTCAAAATATGGACATCTAAATATGGTTCGCCAGAATTGGAGTTTTCCTATTTAAATGAATTCGTTTCCATGACACAAGACACAACATTCACAACACAGATTCTTAACAACATTTATTCTACAGATTTGTGATCTTCCCTTCCTCTTTTACCATTTACACCCTGTTTGGATGGAGAGTAGAGGAAGGAATGGGAGGTAAAGAATAGAAGGGAATAGAATGTAATAGAAAGGTAGATTAACATATTTAATCTTTCCGTGTTTGGATGATTAATAAGAGAAAATAAATTGAACTTTCCTTTTCATCTTATTTCTTGTTTGGTTAATTAAAATTTAGGAAGTTAATGAAAAATTTGGTAATTGTTGTAGGTTTGAGGAAAAAATTTTGTATGAGAATTATATATGTAAGATATAAGATTGAGCATTTGTATCATTTTTTCTAAACATATTTGTAACAAAATTTATTTCTATCCGTTACACTCCAATTTGAGAGGAAAACCGATTATATTAATTATAATAATACAAGGTTAAACCTTTCACCTCCAACGTAATATTATTTACAGTCATAATCTGTTGTAGAAAAGGAAGACTATATATATATTTAAAACTTAGTAGTAGCTATCAAGGTTCGTGAGGGGGAATCAAACTCTCGATCTTTGGGTATAACAACTCTAGGACATTTTTCTAGTCAATTGTGCTACCTCCCCTTTCAATTTTCTGTGTTTTCTTTTATGAAACCAAATATTTAAGAATTATGTATATGCATGGAGACAATATTATGGGTAATATTGTTATTTCATATTATTAAGTATGCTAAAATAGTCTACAAGATAAAGAACCACTGGAGTTTCATTTATTCAAATTAATATTACTCTTTAAGTAATTTTCACACAACTTTTAAAAAAGGAGTAATTCTAACACATATAATTATAATGAAAGCATTGAATTATATAAATTGATTATTAATTTGTTGTATTGAAAATGCATAACTGCTGAAAAAAAAATAGCTAAAGTTTTTGGATTTCGGACGAGCTTTAATTTTGGGTAAAAGAAAGAAAAAAAAAAAAAAAAAAACATAATTTTTGAGTACCTAAAGGAACCATATAATTATGATACAATTTTTTTATGAGTTTGAAATTTATTTTTATTTTCTCATTCTTTTGAAAATATTTCATACGTTTTACCAATAAATTTTTTGGATTTTTCGGATCGGTTGAAAATCATGAAATAAATTCTGCCATTTGTAATTATGAATGTAGAAAAATAAGAAACAAAAATCACTTAATTAAATCCTAGAGCGTTGCATTCTATTAAAGACCATATTTTTATATTCTGGCGGTGCCTATATAAAATAAAATGAAGGAAAAATGCATAAATAGATTAGTGTATGGTACAATGGTACCTGCTGAATGGTTCAGTTGGGTTCTTTTGAAGTAAATATGCTATACTCACGAGTTTTGAGTTTTTACTTTAAAATTTATTAAATTAGTTTCAAACGATAAATTCAAACTGTTGAAATCTATCCTACAATAGAAATGATGTGATATGTTTATATGTAAAATTTATAAATATTTGAATTTATTTAGTATAAGGTCAAGTAATAAAAAAGTAATGAAAATTAAATACATTATTGAAATTTACCTATAAACCTTATTTTTTTACTATTTAAATTTATAGAGAATTAATTTGAAAATTTATAAAATCATAGATGATTATTTGCCGCAAGAAACAAATTTGAAATGAAAATACATTAAAAATGGCCATTAGCATAGTATTTCTATTCAAGTCAAATAATTTTGTTTATGTTTCCCAAATTTAGAAAAAAAAAAAAATTCTCCTGAGGTGAACTTAAAATGGTTCAGTTTTCTTGCAAAATTTATCTGCCATCCATTTTTAGAGAACTGAATCTGTTATGTTCTGGACACTGCTTTGTTACAGAGTGCAAATTCTGATATATATGTATCTTTTTCATTTTTTGATCTTTTAAGAAGAAGGGACCATGATTTCCTCATCTCTCAGTTTCACATCTTCTGCTTTCCAAATCCAATCCTGAGTGATATTGATGGAATATTTAGTTGTGAAATTTTCTCATTTGAGAGAGGCAAGTGCACAAGTCAGAAAAAATTGGCGTGTGACACGACGATCAAAGTACATTCTAAGAGAGCTTTTGTTGAAGGAAGGGTGCATCATGTAACAACTGATAAAAAAAACCGTGACCATCGATCCAAACAAATGCTCCTATCAGGTGATCCACCTGCCAGATATGAAAACCCGTACTTTTGTGCGATCAAAAAAGGATGTTATTCATTTGGGTTCTTAAGAACCACACTGAACAAGAATGGAAGTTGAAGCACCAAGTGAACCTTCATCAACTATATTCGGGTCTCCGGCATCCTTTGAATGTTTATCAGATATTGTTTCATCGCATTACGTTCTTGGGGCAACTTGGATTTCATCCAGAGAAAGACATCTTGTTTATGCCTGTTGGATGTGACTATTTCATGATGTCATTGGACTTGAGCACGGGGAAAACAATGGAGCTGGGGACTCTAGTAATAGAGTAGAGTTCGTTTGTTGGGCTTACATGCCTTGTTACTTGGTATGATTCAATCACAACTGATTTTTGTGCTCAGCAGATAACATATTTTTAGATACTGTAACTCTTCTCAAAACGGTGCAATTTATTAGTTTTGTTATCTGAATTTTAGAAATTTAATGTGCATTTAGGAATTGATTATTATCTGCCGAATTTTGGTTTGATGGATTTCCTCTTGCCTCTGCATTATGATTCTTACCTGTCAATAATCATTTTCCACCTCTAATAACCTTGAATTGCAATTATTAGAGGCCCTTCTTGCTAATATTGTGACCTAGAAAATAATTGGATCATGTTTTTGTTTTTCACTAGTCAAGTGCCACACGTTGCAGTGGAGATTAATAGTATTACATTATTGCATAAGAAACAAGACGGGATGTGCTTTTCGATCTTCCTGGTTGGCTATTGCTTTTCGATCTTTTTTCTTCATGCAAGCTGATATTTTTTTTCTTTATGTAAACTGGTTTAGTTGTGATGCCGATGTCTACTGGACAAAATTATACATAAAACAATTAATTATAAAAGACAACCAAATAAGAAACACAAAACAATAATAAAAGACATATAATTACGGGGAACTAATTGCTATCTCCACTAAAATTTAATATATTTGAAGCACCATAAAAAGAACCTTAAAATGGTATATTTAAGGTACTGATACTGGTGCAGTAGCTGTACCAGTGGCTGTCAGAAATTGGTACTGGTACAGTGATTGTACCAGTAGTTGATAGATATTGGTACGGTGATACTTAAATTTGTTTAACCATCACAGCTGGTGTTACTTAACCCTTTCATCTAAGGTAAAGGATCATGAACCAGTACATGGTATAATTGATGTAAAAAACAAAATGAGCTCAATCTAATTGTTCCCCGTTGTATACACAAAAATTTTATATAATTGATCCTCATATATTTTTGACCTCCATTGTTCAAAAATCTGGCTCCACTCTTGGTTAAATGATGTCGAAAATGTCCAACTCTATTATTAAAAGTCATGAAAGATGATTGTGTTAGAACTTTTATAACAATTAACGATATAAATTGAATAATTGAAATAATATTTATAACAAAAAAATGAATTTTATTTATTAAATCTGCATGATGTTTTTTTCACTGTTTTACCAAATTTAGAGATCGATTCCTCATGTTTATTACAACGACTGGTTCAATTCTAATAGCAACTGGACTGAAATTAGAAGATTGATTATAATATAGTGCTTGCTTAACCTTGTAAAACATGCCTACCGGTTTTTCTTAAAAAAAACTTATAAAAAAAATTAGCATTTTTCATTTTTTTAACCACTAATACGGCATATAGGAGTGAAAACAGGTCAGATATTATCCGACTAAATCTTGATTTATATTCTAAAATTAAATATAGATATCAGATATCCAAATATCTGTACGATAGTGGTACAGATATAATTTTGAATTTTAATTATTCATATCCGAATAATAAATATATACCATATAATTTAATATGTATTATGAAAATATTTATGTATATATCTACGGATATACAATCTATACCAGTATTTATTCATCTAATATCTAATCCATATTCATATCTGAAAAAAATACATATATAATTTTATCATTGTCCGATCTGTTTTCACACCCAAGTCCATGTGTCACCTCACTCCTAGAACCTAATAAAATTTAACAGACGGTCTCTTCCAGGGGCAGATCCTTAATTAATTGGGTACTCGATAAAAAAATAATGCTTTGGCTTATGTTTTTCAATGTTCTCATTTGTAATTTCTGATGCTTAACTTATAATTATAATTACAAATCATAATTCAAGAAATTTATTTTGATTTTAACACTAAATTTAATCCGAATTACAAATTAAATATACAGAGGAGGGAAAAAGTTTTTCAGAGAGAACAAAGTCGATTAATACCAATAGAATATCATTAAAACTCAAAATCTAGAGAGGATGACTGTCCCTCACTGTTACATGTTGGGTCTTCCCCTGATCTCTTTGATAGAAGTTTTAACACAGGTGCTTCACAATCATTAAGGTCAAATCTAGTGCTTTGATAAGCACGAATATTGATATAAATCGAACGCTCCGCATTACATTCGAGACTGTAATATGCATATTACCATAGCCTCACTCTTACCAGAATTTCTGAGAATGGTCATCTACTGTTTAAATGAAGCAAGCAGCAATAGGCTTCTTTTATGAATCTAATTTGTGTTTTTAAATTGATTGGTTGTATTGACAAAAGAAAGCCCAAAAGCCCAAAAGCGCAATTAGTGTTATGGGCAACAATTTGATTCGTTGTATAAGTTAACCTGAAAATAAAATGTGATGAGAATATAATCACTATGCCAAATATACACCAAAAATTCTCACAAAACAAAATTAAAGGGTGCCAAACCTAATTTAGTACATTCTAATTTGCTTACTTCTTTTCTTTTCTTTCTATCACAAAATTTCAAAGGGTTTATGATATATTTTTTGTGTTTCACAACTTTTTTTATACTCATCTTTTTATATTGCAGAGAGCAATCTGTATAAAATATTCAGGCAGATCTTAATGCAATCTAAAATGTGCTTAGTCACCCTTATAATTTTAAAATTTAAAATTAAATATATTCAAATTTGATTGCTTTTTTGTTTAATTTTTTAAATATTTTAACCCCTTCTTTGAAAGTATTAAATGCGTGCTTGTAGCTCTGTAGTTAAAATTCTACATTATCGTTGTAAAAACTTGAATTCAAATCTCACCTAACACACATTATATATTTTGAAACATGTAAGTTATTTTTTTACTTTTGAAAAAAAAAATATGGCAATTACCTAATTAAGTCATTATCAAACCTCCTTTTCACTAACATATGATAGCTTATATATATGAAAGATTCAGAATCTAAGGCTGTGTTGTTGGTGGGGCCTAAAGTTATTGCAACTTTATATTTTCCAATAAGTTGTGCTCATTTGACAAAAGTAAAGTGATTAAGGGATTTCTATGGTTCCAAATTTGAATGAACTTTGGTCCCCTTGTATGTGCTTTATTTTTTAAGTGAACATAATGAGTACAATTAGCACTCACCTTAACCACAATTTAGTACAATGTGTACCTCACATTGCATTCGATTGAATTAAATAGTATTATTCTTGATGGCTTTGCACAATATAGTTATTGTATATATATTATTGCATGTTATTAATAATTAAATAGTAGCAAAACCACAACCTAATATATATGTTGATGGAATTAGTTTAGATAGAAAGACAAATGTTTAATTTTCACATTTTTAAAAATAAAATAGTGTCAGATTTAATGAAAACTTTAGTTTGAGAATCAGTCTTTGATCTAATCATAATGTGCGAGAGGTCGTATATTTAAAACTCAAATGGAAAATCACTTATAGATATTATATATATTGTTTGTTGGCTCGATCTCTAATCTCTTCTAAAAAAAAAAAATTCTTATTTTAAGAAAATAATATAATAAGATTTGTGTCAACATGTAACAACTGACGACACCACGTACTGATGTCATGATTAATAGAATATGAAAGTTAGACCTCCACATTTCTTTCTCAATTTTTCTTTTTTGTGTGTTAACATATTGCAAAATGTTGTATGGTACATTTCTTCTCAACACAGATCATAATATTTTCATCATCAACATTCGTGCTGTACAAATTTTGCATGATTTTTTTTTTTATATATATTTACAGCCATAATCCATTGGTATACTACATTGTAAAAAAAAAAAAATTATTAAACCAAATATTTGAAAAACTCTTTGAAAATTATGTATATGTACAAGGACAATCTTTTGGGTCCTAATAAACGAGCCATATTGTTATTTCATATTATTAAGTTTGCTAAAATATATAGTCTACAACTCTACATGATGAAGAACCAATGGGATTTCATTTATTTAGTGGAGGATCTATACATAGTTCAGAGGTGACTTAAGCCATTTTTATGATTTAATATTTTTTAATTATGTATATTGAAACTTCAATTTTATTTTAAGTTTTTATAAAGTACAGCTCTCCCTCTCTTATAAATTATCATATATATGCTTATAACATAGTCATTAGATCGAGTTTCAATTTGTTGTTGTGGAAATTTGAGTTTAAGTTCGAGCCATGCATTATGGATTTTGAATTTTAACTCCTGATTTAAATTTTCTAGTTCTGTTCCTACGTTTATTCAAATTAATATTACTCATAAGTAAGTATACCATAACAACTTTTAAAAAGAAAGTAATTCTAACACATGTATATATATATATTTTTTTCAAAGCTTCAAAACGACCGGCCACGCCTAATGATTATTTAAATATGTACCTAATTTTATACAAAAAGAAAAATTGAATTACATTTTTTTCTTCCAATTATATATGTTTCCTACTTTTTTTTTTTCTCTCTAATGCTGTTAATATTTATTCTATGATTTATTGAATTTAATTACTATAGTAGCTAGCGCAGTGACAGCCATATATTTTGAGACTTAGACAACAGAGTGGGCCAAGAAACTAATTTATATTTTACCTAACTCAATCTCGCTTGTACACCATCAATTAAGCATCCACTTGTATTTTATTCACAATTTTATATATTGCACTCAGCTGTGCATGTAGCTGTTGTAGAGAGCATAATGGCAAGCTGGTTCGCAAGAGTATTTTGTAAAGGTGGGCCCTAGCTAATACAGTGGAGTGCACATTTTGTAATGCAAAGGTCTCACTCGCTGATAACTAGAACGCGATATCATTTTGATGGAAATAAATCTGCTACGATTCCAATAAGAATTGTAGGACTCTCCTTTTTCAACACTATAACAATGCAGATACTTTTTGCGAGAGAAAAAATAAATTTATGACGGTACTTCTTCGCGAAAAGTACCATCGCGAAAAGTCACTTTTTTATCCTCGCAAAAAGTGTCTCATTCTTGTTGTGCAAATCTAACCATCAATATTTTAGAATGCACGAATCTCTAAAAAAAATGAGTGATTGAATTTGGAAAAGCAGTTTCCTATGATTCCTTAGAATCGTAGCAGATTTATTTCCCATGCATTTTGATATCTTGCGAAGATAAGCTAAGGATGTCTAAGCTTGGAAAAATGTACCTCCGGCAGTTGTAGGAATTCACTTCCTTTGAGATATATATCTCATATTTTGTGTGACTTTTTGGAAATCTCAACCGTTCAAATACGTTCTGCACGAATCATAAAGCTCAAATAATACTAACCCCCTACGGTATCCCCGAATAAGCACCGGACACGTTGGTCACGCAAAATATATATGAGATATCTCAGAGGATACGCACTCTAGTTGTAGAGAGGAAGCTAGCATGCATTGAATTCGTATCCTCTGCATAAACTCAAAAGAAAATCTTTTTGAGTTAATTAATGCATCTCGACTATTTGATTTGTTTTAAGATTCGTGCATACTAGATCTATACTAATATTGAAGGACCTTCTATTTTATAAACATAAGTCGGATTAGCTCCGTTTAAAATCAAATGGTTGAAATTCATTAACTCAAAAGATTCTCTCTTGACTTAATACTGAGAATACACATTCACTAGCATTGAAGCTGTCTCTTCTCTTATAAAGATGTATGTTTGGATCTTAGAGTTGGAATTAGAAAATTGAGATGGATGCTTTAACTTATACTTTTCAATACTCTGACTTGTAATTTCTGATTCTCTAAACTATAATTCTAATTAGCAATCATAATTCAAGATATTTATTTTCATTTTAACCCTAAATTTAATATGAATTACAAATTAAACATCCAGAGGACGGCAAAAAAATTTCACAGGAGGGGGGGGGGGGACAAAGTCGATTGAAACATTCTGATATTTACTAAAACTCAAAATTCAGGAGGAGACAGCTGCCCTCCCCAGAAATACATGGGTCCACCCCTGAGTATTATGTAATTTTATTTTATGAGGAGGACTATATTATGATTTTTTGAAAAAATATTCCAATGACAGTAATTGAAAAAAAAAATCTAATTAATAGAGGATGCTTAATTAGCAATTATTTGGCTCCACATTTTTCCGCCCCAGCGGACGTGTCATCTATTGTCTGACTGGATTTTAAGTAGAAATGAAGATGATTGTGATGTAACTTCAAATTCCATTTTGCTAATGCAGATAGACATGTCACAATGCCCTTTTTTATCAACAAAAAAAGAGAGAGGTATGTTTGGCACTTTGGCTGGAGAGGAAGAGCGAAATAGATTTGAATAGGAATACGGTGAGATATGTGGGTTACTTGGTGCTGTCATTGCTCTAAAGAATTTAAAAAAAATAAAAAAATTAAGTCGAATAGTGAAATAATAGAGAGAAAATGAAATTTTAAATAGATTTCTATTTCACACTGTTTAGATATTGTCCAGTTGAAATAGAGAAATGAGTCAATTTAAAATTTTGAAAAATGGTAATTTCTCTACTTCACCATCGCATGAAATAGAAAATTGACTCATTGTAGAATAGATGAGGGACTTGTAAAAAAACAAAATCTTGACTGTAAAAGTTAATTCAATTTCACATTTTATTTTTAATTTTCACAATTTCACTAAATTATTTTATATTCAACCTATTCTTTAACACTAAAACCTTGTTTGGATGGAGAGTTGAGGAAGGGAGGGCATGGAAAGAAAAGAAAACTTTTCGTTGAATTGTGTTTGGTTGACAAAATTATGTCGGAGGTGAAGGATCTTATATCATTTTATTTAATGAAATTGGGATGTAAAGATGAAAATAATTTTGTTGCAAATATTTAAAAAAAATAACACAAATGTCCAACCCTATATCTTACAAATATAATTTTCATACAATTTTTTTTTGCCTCAAACATACAACAGCTACTGAATTTCTCATTAACATTCTAAATTTTAATCAACCAAATAAGAAATAAGATAGAAAAGGAAGTTAAATTTATTTTATCTCATTAATTATCCAAATACGAAGAGGTTAAATATGTTAACTTTCATTTCTACTCCATTTCATTCCCTTCTATTCTTTCCCTCCCTTTCCTTCCTCAACTCTCCATCCAAACAGGATGTAAGAAGAATAGGAGTGCATTGGAGACAACTCGTCCTAAAAAGAGAACAAATGATAGAACCTGAAAAACTACAAGATCTTGTTTATGTCAGAATGAGCTGTCGATTATGCCTGCGAAAGAGAAATGAAGTTAAGTCAGTTCCAATTGACTTTAAGGGGCGTTTGGTTCGCTCTTTTGGAAGATGATTTCTTATCATTATTTTTTGTATTACTGTGTTTGAGAAAAATGGTAAGGGAAGAGATATGGTAGTGGTGGATTTTTTTTTTTATATTCCCACTACTTTTGGAAATAATTTTCTTTTTGAAAATAAAAAAATTTATTAATTTGCTTGAATTCTGATGACTCAGCTGTCTATACTAAATCAAACACTATAATTATATCTTTTTTAGAATATGCTAAAACCAAAGTCATTTAAAACCAAGCACAATAACAACATGTTACCACGAATGATATTCCTTAGTATGACATTCTCTGCAATTCTAATATTCCATGGTATTCCCACCCAAGAGAAAATTATATAATACTCATGAAGGTGACTTTCAAGTGCAAGAAAGGAAAAATGGAGAAGACACTGAATTTGAATAAATCTGCAATGGCATAGTTCAATTTTTTGAAGGTTATATATATCTAACTAGGGGTGCAAACGAGTTGGATATTATCCGACTGTATCCGACTTCGTATCCGAAAATTTAATACAGATATCCGATATGTGAATATCCTTGCGGATACAGATACGAATATGATTTTGAATTTTAATTATCTGTATCCGAAATACTAAATATATATTATATAATTTAATATGAATTATGAAAAAAATTATGTTATTCACTATTATAAAAAGCGGATATCCGTATTCGTATCCGGTTAATATCCGATTTGTTTGCACCCCTATATCTAACTTTTTGTTATAGAAAATTTAAATTTTTTAAAGAAGGTTTTAGTTAGTGTGGATCATATTAATTATATGGTATGTTTGATTGGAGTAAGAATATGAACCATATTATTATCATGTTTTGATATACCTACTAAAGTATGTATGGAATGCAGATCATGTTACTGTTCTTTTTTTTTTTTTAAATAAAGTGTTTTTATATATTTTTTTCATTATATGAAAAACAAAAACAAATTATTTCTCAATTGTAGTCGAAACATGAATTTTTGGTCTGTTCGAAATCCAGATAAAATGTTGTAATAACAAGAATATTAAATAGTTGAGTGGCTTAAACTCTAACTTTATTTAAAAAAAAAAAAAAAACCAATCCCATCACATGGTACATAATTTACCATGAAAGGTATTAAAATCCGTTCAAAGTTTCCTAAAATAACTTTTGGCTTTTGCATTTTTAAATTTAAGAAAATATATTCGTATTTATCTTAAAGGAATTTTTATTACTACCATTCCTTTTGTTAGTTCGAGCGAAAGAATATTACTCTCTCTGCTTTGGTGAAATCCGTTTTCCCCAATTCCCTTTCTATGCCCGATTTCTATTTATACGAAGTCCCATAATTTGTGTACTTATTTTATGGTATATATTATCAATTTACATCATTTTGGTATTTTAACTTTTTAATAGAATATGAGTTACGACCTCTCTTATGTAGAATTATTTTAAAAATTCAAAGTCCCAAATGTATGCATAATTGCAATTAATAAAATCTTTCTTTTTAATTTCACATCATATAAAATTAAGAGGCTGAAGAATTAATTATCCTTTACATTATTTTTTCTTGAGTGCTCCACAATTTGCCACATCCAATGTCCGGATCCCCTAAAGTATCCCAATTTTTTAGTTTAAATCCGAACCGTCCGATTCGAATCCGAACTAATCCGATTCAAGATAGAGCACACGGGACCCTTTCGGTCATCACTTTTGCTCGCTTAGTAATGCGCTTTTTTCTATTAACCCTTTTTTTTCGTTTTCACATATTGTAACTTCTTTTAACGACAATTATTTGATTGATTTTATTTTGAAAAATAAAACATTCGAATTTTTTTTTCTCGATAAAAGTTGGACTTATGTTGACATTAGAATTATCCTATATTCAGTCGACATACTTTAAGGAGGAAAACAAAAGGAATATTAATTTAATTGCCTTTATTAACTAACTAAAAGACAGTTACCACCATTTGCTTGCCTAGTTTTAGACGCAAATCATAATTAACTATTCGGTTTCATTTATTTATCTCGAAAAAAAATAATCAATCTTATTTTCGACAATACAGCTAATAGAGGTACTTAGGGTGTCAACATGTACGGTAAGAATTGAGTGGAAGCATTTTCATATCCGTACTTGTCACAAATTATCTTTACCCGTATCCTACCCTTACTCATTACAAATTATCTCATCCGTACTCTACCCTTATCTGTTGTAGTTGTCGAATAATGAAACGGTAGCGGGTAAATAACGGTTAATATTTGTATAATAATAATTTTTATTATTGATAAGCATAAATTATATACACAATCGATCTAGATTTTATCGTAAAACAACCTTAAATATCTTGTATTTTTAATATAAAAGTGATTTAAATATACCTAGAATCAAGTTACTTCGGTTGTTTGGCTTTTCATTGCAGGAAATGATGAAAAATGACAAAAATATCCCTCAGTGCGGATAAATCTACTCGCAGTGCGGATTAGTCAAGCCGCACTGAGTACTTGGCCGCATTTCCAACATCCAAGCATTGCACAGAAAAAAGTCCGAGCGTAGTGCGGATTGATACCAACCCGCAGTGCGGATTAGTCAAGCCGCACTCAACACTTAGGCGATTTCAGAGACTTCAGAGAAGCAGTTTTAACCCGCAGTGCGGGTCAGCAATCCGCACTGCAATCCGCATTCAACTAATTCACAGGAGCTAAATAAGGAAACTTGGAGCTAGTGCAGATTAAACAACCCGCACTGCGGATTGGGTAAGCCGCACTGGACCCGCAGAAAGCAAAAAATTGCACAGTTTTGACAGTTTTTCTATTTTTGGCACCTCATGGACATGTATTGTAGTTAAATGTGGACAGGGAATCCTGAAAAACAATCCAAATATAACGCACACTAACTCCACTTTCTAGGCTCTGAATTGGACATGATCCTTGGCTATAAAAGATGGGGTTCACTCTCCATTCAAAAGCCCTCATTCTTTCATTCTCTCTCTACACACACACACAATTCTTAGCGATAAATTCTGGAGAAAAGGAAAGCTTTCAAGCAAGGAGAAGAAGGGTTTCCTGAGCAAGAAGTCGGCAAGATAGAGGTTTTTGATTTGTCAAATGGTGTAATTACTTCCTTTATTTCATTTCTTCTTACTTTGCCAATTTTTGTAATGAATCTCTCCATGAGGGAGTAGTTCTCTCTCTAGGGGTTTAGGTCAATGCATGAACTTGTTTAATTCTATTTTATTCGGTTATTTGTTTTTATTATGATTGTTTTATGGGATTTGATTGTTAATTTCTGTGATTTGTGTTAATTACATAGTTATTACTTGAATTGTAGTATCCTGTTTTGGATTCGAAAGAATCAAAATTGACTGTGATCAATAGGATAATACCAAATTATGAATGCAAATACCCTAGGTTTAGGTTAAGATTGTAACCAATTTAATCTAAGCCGGAACTATAGAAATTAAGATTAGGAACTTGGTGAGGAACCTAATCGAGAAGCCAAACCCTAATTAGGACATCTCACTTTGAATCGGGTATTGGTATGATGGACTTAATTGCGAAGTACCAATATTTGAGGAGAAGAGAGACTACAAGCGCTCAATGGGTCTAGGTAGCTAGGGTGAGGAACCTAATCGAGAAGTCCGAATTACCTAGGCACGTTGTTAATTTACGAAAGTAACCCTTAATAACATATTAGGTTAGAAACCTCGTCAAATCATACATGAATTCAAACAAATACCGAATTAATAGAGTTAGTAAGGAATTGTAGACCAAAGACCCCTAGATCTCTAAATCTTGAAAGCAAACCAATTCCCTTCTTTTACTTTTATTTACAATTATTGTTTCAAACTCCTTTCTTTTGGGTATTGAACCCAACCTTAGGAATTGTTAGAACAAACCCCCCCAATTTACTTTTATTGCACTTTACTTTATTTTATTTTCTGAAATTTATTACTAAAGTTTGAACTAAGTTTTTATTTTATTTTCTGAAATTTATTACTAAAGTTTGAACTAAGTTTTTATCGTACTCCATATGGATCGATACCTAAAATACTACTTTGATAGAATTGTGCACTTGCAATTTAACTCAAACACGTGTTAAAGATTTAAAAGGTACATCTTAGTGTACTGAAACTTTGTGCATACACTTTTGCGCGCATAAATTATTTATTAAATAAAACACTAAGACACATTTATTTGTCACATATATAATCACATTATTAGTATGAAAATTAATTTCAACTAAATTTTTTTTTTTTATCAAAACACAAATTAAAAAAAACAAATATAATCAGGCATGCAAATAAAAGTAAGATGGTCAATTGTTCAAGTACTTAAGAGTGAATTATATTTAACACAGTTACATAAATGGTCAATTGTTCAAGTTAGAAAATTTAATAAATTTTGTTTTTCAAAATCAAGAGTAGTTGCCAGTTGGACTATTAGAGATGGATAATAATTCAATGCTCATTAAGATATATAGTATATATAATTTTTTTATATAATTACCCGATCGGATAACGAGTACGAAATAGGCTTTACTTGTACCCTTACCCGTTTTGATAACGGAAAAAATATTTATCCATACCCATACCCGATAAATTTATGAAAAGAAAATCTTACCCATACCTATACCCGATAAGTTTACGAAAGAAAATCTTACCCATACCCGTCTTATCGAATACAGTACGAGTCGAGTAAAATGATAAAAAAAGGTGTTGGCTTTTGGGAGCCCTCGACTTATTTTTTTGACTAGATTTGCAAAACATACATAATTACATTTTATAGTTCTCCTCTTGAGTATATGTACAGCTTCATGACAAGTGAATGAATAGTAATTACACATCAATGATGAATTAATACACTGCAATATAACATCATGGATGTGGTCATGAAGGCACAAGACATTGGATAGCAAAAATATTAACTCAAGATTAAGGATAACGTATATGTAAGATTGGTAAAATAAGCTTAAGATTGACCTAAGTGAGGCCTACCGTTGTCACGGTCCAGTGACCGTGATAACAAAATAAATAAATCTTGTACAAATTCCGTAACGCATAAAATATGATTTAGCGTCACTGCATCACTAAACCTTCCAGAGGATTACCGTGGTGGGTACCGTTGTCACCGTCATCTACTGTGATCAACAGTAATCACCGTTACACTCCAAACCACTCCGATTGACCTACCATTGTCACGGTCCCCTGTATAGTTACAACGGTCAGCACCACTTACTTCTTTTTTATCAACTCTCTATAAATAAAAGCTATACTAAGGTTTGGAGCATTACTCTAGCCGCCTCCAACTTCAATATTTCGTATTTACAAATCTAGAAAAAGTCGTTGTTGCTTGTGCACTCCAACTTCAATACACACAATCAATCTCAAGCTTATTCAATCAATCAACCAACTCCTAGAGTGATCCTGTGTGATCGAATCATTTACTACTTCAAGCGTTGTGCTCATCTTGCAATCCTTGAAGTCCTTGCGACTCAAATTGTGTTGTTAGGGCCGTGTGACTTCCTAGAAGAATTGTAAGAGCTCACTGGTTCCACCTTGTACTTTTTTTCATTGGGTAAAGAAAGACGCGCCATCTAGAAGGTCGTGAGCCCCGAGGACATAAGTGTTAGTGCCGAACTCCATAAACAACTCTCTATCAAGCGTTTCCAAACTCTAATATTTACTTTACTCTTTACTTACTTTATATTTAGTTGAGGACAAAATTATTCTAATTTATGTCAAAAATAACTTATAAACTTGTTAAAATATTATTACTTAGACCAAAAATATAAAAATATCTATTTATCTCCCTTTAGGTGTCTTTGAGATCAACAAAGAGTGTCATTGACACCTCTAGAGGTACTATGTTTTTTTTTTTTGCATATAATATAAGAGCAAAAGTAATTTAATTCACTACAGTTTAAGCATTAAATTACAAACATGGAAGATTGCGTCAGAGAGGCATTTTATTTGTTTTTCGTTTTTGCCACATCTCTTCTAATTTCCTTATCTTGTATCTCTTTCTTATTTTTGTTATCTCATTTTATTTTTTTGGTAGATTTTAAATTGTTAATAAAAACAAATTATCATAGGTTCATAAGATATTTCTTGTTAATCGGGTGCGAATAGACTAATTCGTATTCTCTGGTTTTACATATTTATTATTTTTTAACATAACAAATTAGATAATTTTATAGGTAGCGCAATGTATAAGTTTTTATACTTTCTATTTTAATCAAAGAAAATCTATGTAATAACTATTTTGTATATCGTTGGATCAATGAAATCACTTATGAGCTTCAACCAAAAAAAGAAAAAGAAAAAATATATTTCTTCAAACGGTACCAAAACAGTACCAATTTACAGTAGATTTTGTTGATGATAGGTTATGTAGAAGTGTGAGGCTACATGTAATACTATGTATAGTGTATATTGGTCTGACTATGGATCAATATCTCAATTTTTAAAGTTCAAATAATCGATATGAATCATTTAATAATACATTTTCATATGAAAATCATATTGAACTATTCTTATTGACTATTTAAATTATGATATTAAGAGATTAATATGTAGTACTGACCAATCCACACTATGCATAGATAGATAGAAAATCACTTGATTTAAAATTTATAGACCATTCAAAATAGTAGTTTTCCACCAATCTAGAAAAATAGTGAAAAAAAATGATAAATATGTAAAATTTAATCGACAAGTACATTTTCATATGAGAATTATATTGGATGGTTCAAAATAATGAGTAGAACTAGGGTGTTCTTAAGTTCATCCAGTTGTTAGGTGAACTGAACTCCAAAACCTATTAAATTAGTTTTAAACAATAAATCTAAACCGTTGAAACCAATTTACTTTATGAATGCACTAAATTTTTTATAATTTTGAATTAATTTTGTATAAAGTCATGTGATCAAAAAATGTTCAAAAAATGAATGCACTAAAAATAATTTATAAACCTTCTAATTTTGACTGCTTGACTTTATACTAAAATAATTCGAAAAGTTAACATCTTTGCATGTAAATTCATCACTTGTGAAGTATATAGATTTTAACAGCTTAAATGTGTCGTTTGAAACCAATATAATATATTTTGGAGTTAAGTTCACTAAACACCTTGGTGAGCTTAAGAACACCCTAGTTTTACTCCAGAATAACTATTAAGACTTTGAAAATTTGAATATTAATTCATAGTTTGTACTATGCATAGTACCGTAAAAAACTGAAGGACTGTTTGGTGAGCCCATGACCATTGGAAATGCATCACTGCTTTGCTTGATTCTCTGAAATAAATAAAATGAATGGCATAATAAGGACAACCAATCAAATATGAAATATCATTTATGAAAAATCATAATACCAGTGGAAGCTAGTAAACTATGCTGATCCGGTACGGATATAAAGAGGATCTAATTCCCTCTTCAAACAACGATGGTTGAAATGCCTCACACGTGGGCCCATCATTATTCTCTCTTCTTCCTATTTAAACCTTCCCTTAATCACCCTTGTTAAACCACACTAAGCCACCTAATACATCCCATCTATAGTATTTTCACTTGGTTGTTGCTTCTTCTCCTCTCAACTGCACTTGCAGGGAAGAGAAGGCTAGGCCATACACCATTCCATTTTATTGAGGTAGAAATTCAACATTTCCTTGTTATTTTAAACATATTTGTTATATTTTTTGTTTAATGTCTTTGGAATGGTATACCATCAGCGTCTCAGCGACCTCTTTCAAATGATACAAAGCCAAGTAGCCATTTGTAAATAATTTAAAACACAGAAATGGGTGTGTATATATTTTCGCAATTTTGAGCGAACCAACAAATAATAAGTGAGGGATGCTGTGGTGGTATCTTATCGTATCTTTTGTCGTACATGTATTCACATGGTTTTATTCTCTCAAGACTGTTGTTTTTTCCCCTGTGCATTTTGGGGTGGATCAAGTGGATCTATTACTGGGCCCGTCGGTAGGTTCAATCTCTGTTAGATAAACCTGTTCTACGACAGTACATATTAAACCGCTGTTATATATTTTTTTTAATCATTGATTTTTTTCTCAAAAAGGTAATGTAAATCTGCAATGAATTATTGTTTTTCATATCTCTATCTACTGTATATGTAAAATGAAAATCATACAGTGGCCAGAACATATAGATCATCTCTAGGTTTTATGGGTCTACGGAAGCATGCATGAACATGGTCCAACCGAGAAAAAAATGATTTGAATTGGATTGGTGCTGTTTTATTTGACCACATTGCGATAAGGTCTTAAAGCTGCTGCATAGTAGTTGACTTGCGTGTGAAGACCATTGTCAAACGATTCAACCACGTGTTTTGTTTCCTTCCATTTTAAAATTTTAAATCAAAACAAAAGTTCTCCTCTTTTCCGCGCAATTTACAGTGTTTCAGGAAATCAAACAATATAAAATAGCTAAATTAATAATTGAAAAAGGAAAACAGTGTTTGAGCTCCCCACCACTATACCATCAGGTATATATAAACCTAGCCCCTCTGCTTCGTAGCTCATCAATCAATTTACACTTAATTTATTCTTCTTTCCCATTCCAAGGCAAAGAAATTGGACACTTTTCCTTGTTTTGAAAATCAAATTCAGTAAGTTCCAAATATATTCTTTATTAATTCCGTGCATCTTCTTCTTTCTCTCTGTTTCTGGTAGTCTGGCTATTTAAATAGGAATAGAACAACCCACTGTTTCTATCTACTTGTCTCACTTAAAATTGTGCTTCTTTGTGTTTAGACATGGGAGAAAACGGTGCATCAGTGTATTACCAGTACCCAAGTTATCCCTCAATGGATGTTGTCTCGGCAGAGCAAGGCGGTTCCAAGTGCTATGACGATGACGGTCGCCTCAAAAGGACAGGCGAGATAAATTTTCATGCGTTTTGAATTTATTTATTTTAGTGCTAATAATGTAATAATACTGACATTATGAGCAATTTTCAAATTTGGTTTTTTCAGGTACTGTATGGACTTCAAGTGCACACATAATAACAGCAGTTATTGGTTCTGGTGTGTTGTCACTGGCATGGGCCATAGGCCAGCTGGGTTGGGTTGCGGGCCCCGCCGTCATGATTCTCTTCTCCCTTGTGACATATTACACCTCCGCACTTTTGTCCGATTGCTACCGTTCCGGCGATCCCAGCACCGGCAAGCGCAACTATACCTACATGGATGCTGTCCAAGCCAACCTAAGTACGCCACGTCATAGCCTTATCTCTATTTTTGATATCTAAAGAAATTTTCTAACTCAATTTTACTATCTACAGATGGTATCAAGGTCAAGATTTGTGGCTTTCTTCAATATGCAAACATTTTTGGTGTTGCCATTGGATATACAATTGCTGCATCTGTCAGCATGGTGTAAGTAATTACTTTCAAAATTCAAAACAATTATTATTAGATGTTTATCTCTTTTAATTGATGGTTTTCTAATTGGGTATTTTTTATTTGTTACAGTGCAATTAAGAGGTCTAATTGCTTTCATCAGAATGGGAAACAAGATCCTTGCCATGTTTCAAGCAATATTTACATGATCATGTTTGGGGTAGTCGAAATATTTTTCTCGCAAATTCCTGATTTCGATCAAATTTCATGGCTTTCTATCGTGGCTGCCATCATGTCCTTCACCTACTCAACAATTGGTCTCAGTCTCGGCATTGTGCAAGTCATAGGTAAACAAATTAAATTTTCTGTTCCATTTCTCTCAAGGATTGGATAGTTGTACGATTTCATAATTAATAACATTTAATTTAAGTTGTAATTATAATGTTTTGTTTTCTATAGCCAATGGAAAAGTGAAAGGAAGCCTCACTGGCATAAGCATCGGAGTAGTTACACCGACCGATAAGGTGTGGCGGAGCCTCCAAGCCTTCGGTGACATTGCCTTTGCTTACTCTTACTCTCTGATTCTCATTGAAATTCAAGTAAGCATTTCACAAAGCACCTTGTTCCTATTTTTTTCTCTAAAAAAAAGTATATACTAAATTATGTACAATTCTATTCAATTATGTAGGATACAATCAAGGCGCCACCTCCTTCTGAGGCAAAAGTAATGAAACGGGCCACAGTAATAAGTGTCGCCGTGACAACTCTGTTTTATATGCTCTGTGGTTGCATGGGCTATGCAGCTTTTGGTGATGCCGCACCGGGAAACCTTCTAACCGGCTTCGGGTTTTACAACCCTTTCTGGCTTCTGGATATTGCCAATGCTGCCATTGTGATTCACCTTGTTGGTGCCTATCAGGTAACTTTGTAAATACATTTTAATGAAAAGATGCCAATTGAAAGTGAGAGCCAACAATTCAGTATATTAACAAATTTGTTCAAAAACAGGTATACTGTCAACCTCTCTTTGCATTCGTTGAGAAGTGGGCTAACCAAAAATGGCCAAAGAACAAATTCATCACGAAAGATATCACCGTCCCCTTGTCATCGACCACGTCGTACAACCTTAACCTGTTTCGGCTGACATGGCGCTCTCTTTTCGTGGTGCTAACCACCGTCATCTCGATGCTCATGCCATTTTTCAACGACGTAGTAGGATTTCTCGGCGCTCTAGGTTTCTGGCCACTAACAGTATATTTCCCAGTAGAGATGTACATAGTGCAAAAGAAGGTGCCTAAATGGAGCACACAGTGGATTTGCTTACAGCTTCTGAGCCTTACTTGCTTCATTATATCAGTAGCTGCTGCTGCTGGATCCATTGCTGGAGTTGTATCAGATTTAAAAGTATATAAGCCCTTCAAATCAACTTACTGATAATTTGTAAAAGAGACGAAGTACAAAAATAACTGATGCCTAGGAGGTGTGGGGTGTCTCATGTTGTAGTTCCCAATTGACACGCTATTGTTGTTGTTGTGTGGGTGGTGTATTTTTTTCTTTTGGGTTTAAATTTTAATTGTTTGTAACTTGTAATAGAATTAAAATCAAAGAAAAGTCGGTAAATTGCACTGTCAAGAGTTGAGAAATGACATGGTTCAACAGATAGCTTTCTATGCAAAAAAATATGATTTGATTTGTTTTAGAACGAACTAATTTTGAATTGAATTAATAATTACGAACTTTTTCTGAATTAAACTCAAATAAAATCACGAACTACAAACTTTTTGTGCAGTCCTAGATATGCATATATGGAGACTTAATTGAGAAGTTTAAGTTTGAAACTATGATTTCTCCACTTAGACTTTCATTTCATTCATTTTTATTTTAATAAGATATCAATCCAACCTTTTTCTTTTTATGGTTGGCGACAATTGAAGAAAATGTTTATTTTCAATCAAGGTCCTAATTAAATCCACCGAACTACACAATTACATAAAAATTAACTAGCCAATATATATATATCAATCCAACTTAAAGTACAACTAAAATAATAGAGTAATAATATTTAGTTAACTGAAAAATTGTTAATAACAATTAATAACATTATCATTAACTTTCTTTGAGCCCTAAATAACAAAAATTCAAGAAATCAAGAAATTAAGAAATAATATTTTTTATCATCATTACCATTTATGCAAGTACAATGAAATTTTATATATGTAATCAAATTATAATTATTAGTTGGTTGCACTAAACTAGATTGACTCGGTTCTCTGACATGTAAAATCTTAAATTTATTGGCAAATATCATGATTTGAAAGCTATGATAAATAAACTTATAGTATACACCGAAACATGCTATTATGCTAAGTATATATTTAATGAGGAAAAAAATCAACAGATAAGAGGTTTAGTCCTCATCTGAACTGTTTTTTGTTTTTAATTCTTGGCAGAAGGTACCAAGATATCTGCACTGTCAAATAAGAAATAATTTGATCTGCCCACGTGAAATCATTTATTTAAACGGTTTAACTTATTAATTCTGTTATTAATGAAATTAGACTGTTTCTCTCTCTTTCTTTCAATTAATTTCAAACCGCTCTACCTTTATTCCCCAATCAAACAAACAAACAAAATAGATTAAATCGGCTTAATTTAAACCAACCTAATCTTATTATTCCGCAACCAAATTCCCCTAAAAATTAATCAACTTCATGCATGGTTACACGAGGAATCATGACAGATGCAAAACAGACAATCAATAATAGAATCAGAGTTGCATTTGTTCTCTGTATTATTTAATGGAGATTAAAGTAATACTTTTTCTTTGTTTCAAAATATGAGGGGACATCATCACACCTGTCAAAGTGCAGATGCAGGAATATATCTATAAAAGTGACAAATGTTTTCCTGGCCACCTCATTAGTTTGACAACTTTTCGTCTCCTTTGACTCAATTTAGCGGCACCTTTTTAGTTGTTAATTACTTGTTAATTACTTGTTTCTTTGTTTTGCATCAATGCATCGTAATATTTCGTTTTGACATGATTTTTTTTTTCAAATTTCAATAAAAAAAAGACTTATTAGATATATTGTCAATTTTAAAATAAAATGATTTTTATAAAACGCTTTGCTCACTAAATATAAAATAACATATATAATAAGGCATGCGATAATCTTTATGTAAATAATATGTATTAACTTGAGAGTTTATTTGTTCTTTAAGAATAACAAATAGAAGTTCTTTATGCATGACTGAAGAGTTTGAAAATTTAACTCTTTTATGTGTATTTATAACAAAGGAGGGTTCAATGTCTTTATTTTTTGTGTCTCCATTATATCTCTATTTTCAAAAACTTTAATAACTTAAAAGTTAAAATAAAATAGTTGGATATGATTTGCATTATTTTATATATGCACACATAAAAAATTATGATATTTCAATTTTGTTTTGATTGTCATGAAGAGTTTGTAAAAACGTATTAGTGTAGATAATTTCTAGACGTTGATTTTCAACTTATTAATTTACGTAAAAACAAAACCAAAACGTGAGAAAATAGCATAGATCACATCTAATAGTTTTATTTTGATGTTTATATCATTTAAATTTTTAGCTATTAACTTTTTAAAAATAGAAACACAGTGAATACAAAAAGAAATATAGGCATTTGAACCAATCCTCTTTATAATATGATTAATATTTTACAAGTTTGAAGTTGTTTGCTACTAGTTGATACTTAAGAAAACTTCAACAATTTAAAGTTTTTGATATCTAATAACTAGACTATTGAAAGAACCAGCATTTAATTTAGTGACAAAGATACATGGTACGTATTTATGCAAGAAGCTATGGATTTGAAATCCAGATAAGAGAAATTCTTAGTTACAATAACAAGAGTATTAAATAGTTGAATGACTTGACCTCCAACTTTTATTCAAAAAATAACTTGACCATTGATACATCATACATATATGTTAATGATTGATATGTAGATAAATAAAATTGACATTTTTTCTATCGCTTCCAACTGCCTTGAAATTTTTCTAGGCGCACATGTAGACTTTGTTGGTGGACGAGGGTAGCTAGGAATTGAATCATTCATTCATGTTCATATCACCTTTCTAATTCTAAAATATCTGCTGCTATAGCTTTATTATTTGCACGAGAGAATTTCCTATTCTGAGTTTCTCTCTTTCCAAGAAATAATATATAGCAAAAGAAACCGATCGAGCCCACAACAGCTAAGTATTATATCGGCAAGAGCACACTTCAATTTTGTTACTAGTTGAGTTGTGGAGGCCAGGTTCTCCTCCTCTCCTCCATAGATGTACCTATCAACCTCTTAAAAAGGTTTAAATCAAAAACATATCTTTGTCTATAAAGTAGAGGTTGATGGTTCAACTGGCCCCATACCTCCATGGATGCCACCTTTTCTCTCTTTCTAGTTTGGTCCTCGGAAGGTGCAAGGACACAATACACACACACACACACACACACACACACACACACACGCCATTAATTGGAAATTGGAAATCAGGATACCATTTGGTCAAAAAGTTGTAACCAACTAACCATGATTAATTCAAGCTAGCGTCAAGAAAATCAAATTCTTTATTCCGTTTCGTTGAAAGAATGGACATCAAATTTAATATGAGATAATTCATCCAAGGAACATAATGTAGAATTTTGTAGACCATATTTTCATATGAGGTCTAGCGCCGTTTGATTTGTAAACTTACTTAGATAATGTTTATTTATCAATTTAATACAGAGAGATTATGTCCATCATCCAAAGTGCGGTAATGATAAGAAAAATAGTTACTCCCTTGTCGGAATATAAAAATGGATTTAAGTTCATTTCATTTCAATAGAATTGGACAGAAAAAGAAATTATTTCAATAATATGTTTGGATAGTTTGAGAATAGTGCTATTCTAAATAAGGGTCATCCAAACAATCTTAGTTGCTATTCAGAACATATAGAATAGTGCCGTTTTTCTGTTCCAATAAAAAGTAGGAATAGCTTCAAATTCTCTTTTATCTATAGTGCATCCTAACTCTATCTCAAATAATGTATCCAAACAACTTTTTAACTATTTTGAATAGTTTTAAGTTAGCACTATTATCTTACTATCAAGGTTTGTGCTATTCTTATCTAATATTCTCAAATAGTAGCTATTTTAACTGTTATAGAGTGCATCTAAATTAACATATCTCGGGTTAAAGCCAGTAGCCAGTCTTTCTCAACGATACAGAAAGATGCTAAGCCTAAGACAGAGGGTTGTGACCATACAGTAAAGGAAGGAATGTTCTGGACCAGGAGGATTGGATTCTTTCTTTCATTCAGAAATTAGGAGATAGTTCTGCCTTTTGAATTCCTATGATTGATATTAGTGCTTGTTGCTTAATATTTCTTTGCAAAGAATAGGAAAAAAATTCATATAATTATCTTAATTTATAACATTTGCCATTATAATTTTTCAACTAGGATTGACATGTTTACTTATGGTTATTTTATTGTAATTTTTTTTTCATTTTTTTTTCAAAAACAAAATTTTAGACTATAAAACTGACACCACTAGTGTCTCTTTTAATGAAATCTGAAGGCATGACCTTCACCTTTCTCATCAAAAACTAGGATTGACAGCAGAAAAAGGTATAAAATAAAATATTAAATAGAGAAAATAAATGAAAATAGGAGTTCACTTTATCAAAAGAGTTGTCTAGGGTGTTCTTAAGTTCACCAAGCTTAAAAAACCTTAAAAAAAATGAAATATAAAGTCAAGCAGTCAAAAAACCATTAAAAAATGAATGCATCAAAATTAATTTATTAAGCTTTAAATTTTGACCGCTTAATTTTATACTAAATAAATTTGAATATTTAAAATTTTCATATGTAGACGCATTATTTGTAATGTTGACGGGTCTCAACAGTTCAGATTTATAATTTAAAGTTGATTTGACGAGTTTTAGACTTGAATTCACTAAGAAACTTAGTGAACTTAAGAACACCCTAATTTTACTCCTAAAAACACATCATATTTTGTCAAGACAAGATAGAGACGAAAATAATAGACATGACTTCTAACTCAACTTTTGAATTTTGGATTTTGGATCGAGACCGTTCAATTTGAATCCATCACTCAAGATTGCCTCGGAATTCGGATTCGTTTCTCGAGATATGTACGCTCCATTTCGGATGGATTGTCATAAATTCGAATCAGACGGTCCCAATCTAAAACCCAAAAATTGAGTTTTTTCACTGGATTTGAATTCTATTTTAATGCGACTTTACGGTACAATTTGAAGCAATTCAAATGTCACCAATTCAATTTGTCTCCCCCTCCAAACGAGGAGACCTGACCTTTTGCGTTATTTTGTTCATTTTCAAAGTTGTTTCAAATTTATCATTTTTTTTTTTACACGTGCAGTCATGCATGAAAATAATTTATTGTCCTGATATTATATTTGTATAGTGAAATTAAATAATTTGGGAAGTTTATTGGAGTTCATGTCATCTTCACAAACAATAAATAAAGTTAAATGTAACCAAACGAATTTAATTGATTGGGCCCATTCGAGAAATCGGGCCAGCCCAGAAATTACTTGGTTGTCATCTAAATTTTAGAGTAAAAATATTGACAGAGCTGATTTGACTTCATGCAGTGCATTAGTCATATATTTATATTTTTCACTCTATTAGTCGTGTTCCCTGTACAGAGGTGGAGGCACATTAAGGAAATAGGAGTCAATTGATCCCTATTTATTATCAAAAAAATTATATTTGTATACAATTTTCTATATAATTTAGAGTAAAATATTATGAATACTGTAAATTGATCCTCATTCATAGCACAAAAAATTTATATAATTGACCTTTATTTATATTTGACCTCCATAGTTTGAAAGTCTAACTCCACCCCTGACCCTATATGAAAACAAAATAGTTCTATCTGTTAGTTTGTAATAATCTAGAAGTCAATAATACGATAAATTATCATAAAACTTTGTTCATGAATTGAATGTTTATTTATATATCATTTTGGTTGCCTTGAGTATTATTGAATTTATGGATCATTTTGAGTTCATGACTGAAATTGTGAAACTTCATAATATAGATGATATATACTCTTAAAAAGTCACTGACCAAGGTAATTAGCAGGAACACTAATTACCGCGATAAGGTTAGTATGTGGATTAAAAGATGATTAAGTTTTACAAATCACCTAACACGAGATGTCATTTTAATCACATAGATACATGTTCTAGGAACATGGTATTTGACAGACCCCGAATGAAACATTAAATAGAATTGTGTTCGCGTCATTTATGTTTTCAGTGTCACATTCTACAGTATGAGGTATTTATCGTTCCCACTAAGAAATATGTATGTGTGATTGTTATCCACCACTGTCCGTAAAAAACAGTCATAACGGTAGCATTCCCATATGTATAGCTTAGCTGAGGAAATGATAGTCTACCAAAAGTACTATTTGTCCCTCGTATTTTATACGAGCTATAGCATCACTGGGCCCCTTGATAGAGTAAAATTATCAGCGCGCGGTATGATTACAAGAGTAATCATATTTGATAATCTACTCAAGATCAAGAAAAGATTAAGTTTAAAAGGATGACACACATCTACCTTGAAACTAATCCGATAGCTATGAGACAGAAAAACAGACACAAGTAAATTATTTACTGGATCGTGATATTGTACTATACAGCATCATATGTGTAATTGGATGGTCATGATGTGTTGCCAGACGCCACCCATGATTATAGAAGTTAAAACAGTTTTAATTCTATTTACCAACATAACACAGATCCTATTGGGTCACACCATATAGGAGTTAATCGGAGAATCTTATTCTGATTGATTATAAATTGGTTATGATCAATAGTAAGATGGTTATAATTAATTATACGTGTTATAATTAAATTATAAATGTTATGTAAAAATAACAAGCAAAAACATTGGTTAATTTATAAACGTGTGTGACACGTTGTATAAAAGTTAACCGGTTAATTTATAAATGTGCATGACACGTTGTATAAATTACTGAAACAACAACTGCAAGAAAAATATATATAATTGTTCAGAATAATTATACGAATATTATTTGTATTCGGGCCGAGGGCATTTGGATCTTTTCAGATTCGTCATTATCTGCATGACATGTCATCGATCCTATCCAAATGACACGTCATCGATACCGAAACAAACAACCGCAGAAAAAATATATATAATTGTTCAGAATAATTATATGAACATTATTTGTGTTCCGGCTGAGGGCATTTGAGTTTTTTTCAGATTCGTTCTTATCCGCATGACACGTCATCGATCCTATTCAAATGACACGTCATCGATCTTATCCACATGACATGTCATCCTTATCCATTCAATGGCATATCTTGTAAATAGGCCAAACTTGGAGGGCATTTTGGTCTTTTGGCAACTGACCCTAAACCCTATAAATAGGGGTGGAGGGGTAGAGAGAAAAATTACTAATTCACACGTATCGTTTCGTGCAGAATCAAATCGATATTTTCTCTCTTTCTCGGTTTCTCTCCCAAATAGTGTTTCGGTTGAGAAAAGAAAGTTATACGTAGTTGATGTATAATCTTGCGAGTTCTTGTGAAGTATATTTACGGGATTGATGAATAGTATTTTACTGAATTTAGCAGTATGTCAATTTTTCTTGTTGATGAAACTGAGTAACCAAAAATTCGTGTTTACGGGTTTTCGTCTTTTTTCCGTGAATAGTATTTTTGCAAAATTCTGCGTTTTACGGTATTTTTGGCAAAATAAATAAACCGCTCTTTGGTTAGTCCTGGTGGATAACCGATAGAGGCACCATACGTTTGGTGCTCCGAGAAGAATCATTCCCGTGATGTAGCTTTTCTCGCTCGGTCTGCATTCCAATAGTGATTTGGAAATAAGGTATAAATATGTTATATTAATCTATTTAATTGGTAAGTAGATTAAAGTTTTAGAAATCAATCATGAAGTAGATCTGTAAAAGGATTAAATTGGGTTTTGATGCCAAAGGAATACTGAAGGTGGACCGCCTTGGAAAGTTTCCTGACATACCCCGTTTAATCCTGAGCTTAAGTTAGATGTAAAATTTTGTTTTACTCTTTCCGCACCTTAAGAAAATAAATGAGTTTGAACCGTCAAAGCCTCAACATACTTAATCAATGGGTTTGAACAATCAAAACCCAACACTATCAATATATTTGTCCAATTTTAGAATTTAACTAGGTGATCTAAACCGGTTGACCCATTTGTTAGATTGTCACTGGTTGGATCAAAAGTCAAACTAATCTATGAATTATGGGGGAATTTCATGTATACCCCTCAAAAACTTCAAAATTACATATTTCCCTCTCTAAAGTTTGAAATTACATATTCTCCTCTCTAAACTTCAAATACTCACAAATTTACCCATTTTATTGTCCTTTATATTAAAATTCATTCTAAATTTATAAAATACTATTTTTACCCTTTTATTAAAATCATATAAAGCCCATCAAACTCAAAATTGAATATGAACAATTTTTCTATCGTTCAAACTATTTTTAAATATGCGTGTGCAAGATCAGCAGGAATCTTGATGCAAACACACATGTATATTGATGTGATGTGCACAGATCTTAATGCGATGGGCACCAATCAATATTGCTTTAAGATCCGTGCATGCTAAATCAACACGAAATTGAAGCACTATGCACAGATCTTAATGTGATGCACACGGATCAAACGGTAGAAAAACCCTTTAGATTTAAATTTGAGTTTGATGGGCTTTATATGCTTTTAATAAATGGTAAAATGGGTATTTTAATATTTTAGAATGAGTTTTAATATAAAATATAATAAAATAGGTAAATTTGTGAGTTTTTGAAGTTTAGAGGGGAATACGTAATTTCAAATTTTAGAGAGGAAAATACGTAATTTTGAAGTTTTTGAGGGGTATACGTGAAATTCCCCCATGAATTATTGTCAATTTGCCAACCACAACCCATACCTGTCAAGTGTCAACTGAATAATCTTTAACAATCGTGAACAAGCAAATTAAACTAAAACCATCAACGGCCAGGATTGAATCAGGAAACGAGAAAAAGACAAAAAAGACAATCTCTTTTTCTATTGGATGGTCCCACTAAAAGGTGAAAAGGAAGATTTGGAAAAGAAGAAGGAATTAAATGTGGCCTATTTGAGTTTTTTAGATTAGAATTCTCTCTTTTACATGAAGGAGATGGATTCTGTTCTCATCTTATAACCCAATGGAGCTGATGCCGTATAAAGAAACTGTTAGATTAGCATCTGTACTGTGCATGATAGAAGATTACAATTCAAACAACTTTTGAAAAAATAGGTCATAATTGGGGAATAAGATGCATTATTTTTGTTTGATTGCGGAAGTTTTGTTGTGTTTTGGGAAAGAAAGTCAGATGATAGACAGATGCTTGAATTATAAAGGAATATTATATACTGAGAAGGATTTTAACAGAATAGTTTTAAAAGAGCAGTTTACACTACATGCAGCGCAGAGATTATATAATTAAAACAGCTCGGGGCACATGTGAAGCCAAAGCTGCTCTGTAAAAATCGGTACCCATTGAAAGAGCCGTTAGCATGAAGCTGTGCTGTATTTCCAGTGAAGCTACAGCGTTGTAAGGGAATTAAATTGCATTACTTTTTGAAATGACGTTGGCTGTTCCAATTTCCATGCAAAGTCGTAAAACACAAACGAGAAGTAGTTATTGACAAACAAAAAGGCAAAATGTGACTATATATAGAGAGAGAGTGTGGCTAAGTTCAAATCGTTTATTTTTGGACTCAGAAACAAATGATTCGGTTATTTAATTTTCAAAGTTTAAACAGTCAATCTAAATTGTTAGATGTTTAATTTATATTAAATTGTGCTTGGAGAAAAAAATTTATATTTTTTGAAATTATTTTACTATTTATTAAGATGATTTTAAAGTCACTATCTTTTTATAGTGCAGAATTTTAATAAAAATAGCGATTTTTAAATCATCTTAATAAATAGTAAAAAAATTTCAAAAATATAAAATTTTGTCTCCAAGCACATTTTAATATAAATTAAACATCTAATAATTTGGATCAGCCGTTTGAACTTGGAAAATCAAAGAATCGAGTCGTTTGTTTCTGAGTCCAGGAACAAATGATTTGAGCTTAGCCACTCTCTCTCTCTCTCTATATATATATATATAGACACACTAGTAATCGTACCCATGCATAGCAACGAGAGCAAATTATGTAGTAGAAAACATTAAGCTACTTAATAAGGAGAAGAGATAATTTAAATCAAATTTGTAGAGAAAAATAGTTAAATACTATATTTATCTACAAGATAACACATGTGAACTCTAGTATAGTGGTAAGAATTTTGGCACCAACGGAACCTAACTGGGTTCGAATCTCCCCTTTAGCAGAAAAAGGAAAAGAAAAAGGGTGCACGGTGCACATGCTCGGTCTGCAGGTGCAATGCGTGGTTCAGAGGCGTGGCCTATGGGCACTGGGATCATATGCGGCGCGACCAATGCATACTTAAGTGTTGAAGCTCATAATTTGGAAAATTCATCTATGTGCAATATGGAAATTCAACGGCTGAGCATCATTTCGAAAAAAAAAGTAAATCAAGACCCTTGCAAGATCTAGACATTAAGCTTCTTAATAAGAAGGATATGTGTGTGTGTGTGTGTGTGTGTGTGTGTGTAGGAATATGCTAGCATGCTATACATAGCATAGAGCCCCTTCGTGCAACAGCTCGATTTTGAGTTTTCAAATTCTTAATGGTCGATCCGAACCATTCATCTTGTTCTTCATATTTGTTAGTTTGTAATAATCTAGAAGTCAATAATACGATAATTTATCATAAAGCTTTGTTCATGAATTGGATGATTAATATCATTTTGTTGCCTTGAGTATTATTGCATTTATGGATCATTTCGAGTTCATGACTGAAATTGTGAAACTCCATAATATAGATGATATATACTCTTAAAAGGTCACTAACCAAGGTAATTAGCAGGAACACTAATTACCGCGAAAAGGTTAGTATGTGGATTAAAAGATGGTTAAGTTTTACAAACCACCTGACACGAGATGTCATTTTAATCACATAAATACATGTTCTAGGAACATGGAATTTGACAGACCCCGAATGAGACATTAAATAGAATTGTGTTCGTGTCATTAATGTTTCTCATTCAGTGTCACGTTCTAAAGTATGAGGTATTTATCGTTCCCACTAAGAAATATGTATGTGTGATTGCTATCTACCGCTGTCCGTAAAAAGCAGTCATAACGGTAGCATTCCCATATGTATAGCTTAGCTGAGGAAGTGATAATCTACCAAAAGTACTATTTGTCCCTCGTATCTCTATACGAGCTATAACATCACTGGGCCCCTTGATAGAGTTAGATTATCTGCTAGCGGTATAATTACAAGAGTAATTATATTTGATAATCTGCTCAAGATCAAGAAAAGATTCAGTTAGCAAGGATGACACACATCTACCTTGAAACTGATCTGATAGCTATGAGACAGAAGAACAGACACAAGTAAATTGTTTACTGGATCGTGATATTGTACAGTACAGCATCATCTGTGTAATTGGATGGTCATGATGTGTTGCCAGACGCCACCCATGATTATAGAAGTTAAAACAGTTTTAACTCTATTTACCAACATAACACAGATCCTATTGGGTCACACCATATAGGAGCTAATTGGAGAATCTCATTTTGATTGATTATAAATTGGTTATGATCAATGATAAGATGGTTATAATTAATTATACGTGTTATAATTAAATTATAAATGTTATGTAAAAATAACAAGCAAAAACATTGGTTAATTTATAAACGTGTGTGTGACACGTTGTATAAAAGTTAACCGGTTAATTTATAAATGTGCAGGACACATTGTATAAATTACCGAAACAACAATCGCAAGAAAAATATATATAATTATTCAGAATAATTATACGAATATTATTTGTGTTCGGGCCGAGGGCATTCGGATCTTTTCAGATTCGTCCTTATTCGCATGACATGTCATCGATTCTATCCAGATGACACGTCATCGATACCGAAACAAATAACCGCAAGAAAAATATATATATAATTATTCAGAATAATTATACGAATATTATTTGTCTTCGGACCGAGGGCATTCGGGTCTTTTCAGATTCGTGCTTATCCGCATGACGTGTCATTGATCCTATCCAGATGACATGTCATCAATCCTATCCACAAGGGCAAAATGGTCATTTCACACCTATGCCACCTCATGTGTAGAAACATGGAGAAGAGTGTGGAAGGGTGTGGAAGGGGTATTTTGGTCATTTCACATATAAAAGGATGAGGTGTCAATGGCATACCTTGTAAATAGGCATATGTTGAGGGGTATTTCGGTCTTTTGCGAACCTCCTCAAAAGCCTATAAATAGAGGGGTGCATGTAGAGAGAAAAATCACTAATTCACTTGTATCGTTTCGTGCAGAATCGAATCGGTATTTTCTCTCTTTCTCGGTTTCTCTCCCAAATAGTGTTTCGGTTGAGAAAAGAAAGTTATACGTAGTTGACGTATAATCTTGCGGGTTGTTGTGGAGTATATTTACGGGATCGATGAATAGTGTTTTACCGAATTTAGCGGTATGTCAGTTTTGCTCATTTGATGAAACTGAGTAACCGAAAATTCGTGTTTACGGGTTTTCGTCTTTTCCCCGTGAATAGTGTTTTTGCAGAATTCCGCGGTTTACGGTATTTCTGGCAGAAGAAATTAACCGCTCTCTGGTTAGTCCTGGTGGATAACCGATAGAGGCATCAGACGTCTGATGCTCCGAGACGAGTCGATTCCTTCCGTGATGTAGCTCTACACGCTCGGTCTGCATTCCAACTGTGATTTGGAAACAAGGTATAAATATGTTATATTAATCTATTTAATTGGTAAGTAGATTAAAGTTTTAGAAATCAATCATGGAGTAGATCTGTAAAATGATTAAATTGGGTTTTGATGCCAAAGGAATACTGAAGGTGGACCGCCTTGGAAAGTTTCCTGACATACCCCGTTTAATCCTGAGCTTAAGTTGGCCGTAGAAATTTTTGTTCTACGGTCATTCCGCACCTTAAGCCTAAACAAATTTTGGTTACCGCGAAACCCCAAAAGTGGTATCCGAAACCCAACAATATTAACATGTGTTTGGAGACCAAATTTTATATTTTTTGGAATTTTTTTACTATTTCTTTAGATTTATTGAAAATCACTGTTTTCAGCAAATTTGAACCATAAAAAACACAGCTATTTTCAATAAATCTAAAGAAATAGTAAGAAAATTCTAAAAAATGTAAAATTTGGTCTCCAAACACATATTAATATGGAGAATGTTCGCGTGAAAGCGCAACGCAAGTTTCGGTACGCTTGGGAGCGTACCTTTTAAAACTGCGGTTACACCTTCCGATTAGGGTTGCAAGTGCACAACCCTATCGAGGAGTATAATCGGGTATCGATCCACAGGGACGGTTCCTTTATCTAGATATTTACTTATCTCGACTAAAGACTAGAAGTGAGAAAGAGGGAGTTTTGGTACTTAGTTTTCCTAAAGAATCAACTCAAGCAATCAAACAATGTAACAGAATAGTAAATGTGCAAGGAAAGGTATAAACTGTGTTTTGATTTGAGATAAAAGATGTTTCAAGGATTTTAGACTTCATCTCTGATTTGCCTCTAGTGGTACGGGTCTTACCAAGTTGGTATAGCTAGGCCGCACCAACGTGGTCCGACCAAGCAGAGTGGGGCTTGGTACGGGTATGCTGCACCACTCTTGTAAGACTCGTACTGATGTACCAGTACAGAGCTTACAAGTTCGAGTTGATGCATTTCTTGCTGGTACCTCGTATTAAACTCTTCAAAAAGGTTCAAGTGACCATACCTAAGGTTCATAAACCTCAACTCTCGTTTGTTGGTTCAAGATCTAGGTTTTGGAGTCAATTCTTCACCTTCTAGGGTTTCTAAACCTCAACTCTCGTGTTTTGGTCCAGATCCTCTAGTTGATTGATTGGAGATCTAAGGTATCCTCTAATCTGTCAATTAGGGGAGAATTCAACCTTTCGGCTTCAATTCGAACAAGTCTACCTAAAGGGATTGGTTTGGTTGAGAGAAAGCAATGGTCACATGACCTTGTTAGGGTTGATCTACCACTATAGGCACACCATATGCAATCACCGAAAGACAAAGCAATAAAGGCAAGCAAATATACAATCAATACAATCAAAAGAGTTCATACAAGATCCAAATCAAGAAAAGCAACACAAATCAAGAAAATCCATCTACAAACCCTAGAAACAATGATCTACTATTCACAAGTCATAGATCTGTCCAGAAATACAAGTAAAGAGATAAAGAGAGGCATGATAGAACTAGATCGAAGATCGGGAGTGGAGAAGGGGTTGATCCGTCGATTTTCGCCTCTTCCTCTTCCTTCTTCTTCTCTCCTTGCTCCTTTGCTCTCTTTCTCTCTTTCTCTCAGTTCTCAATCTGGAATGAAATGTGTCTCTCGAAAATGGAGAGATCCCTCACTTTAAATAGCCTCTGCCAAGATTTGAATTCTGTCAGGCGGCATCTATGTACGGCCTGTACCAAGGTGGTACGGCCAGGCCGTACAAATGGGAGAGGCTGGATCGGCTAAGTCTGATAAGGGCCGTACCAAATCTGGTAAGGGCCGTACCAAGTCTGGTAAGGGCCGTACCAAGCCTGGTAAGGGCCGTACCAGAGAGTCCAAAAACACCGTTTCTTCGTGTATTTTGCTCCAATTCTGCAGAAAACAAACAAACTCTCAGCAGTACCAAATTCTAAGGATATATCAATGAAATGCACGTGAATAGTTCAGATCGATTGTTAGGATTTGAAAACTCGAAATTCGAGCCATTGCACGGAGGGGTTCTATGTTATGCATAGCATGCTAGCATGTTCCTATATATATATAGTAAGGCTACCATACATTGCAATGCATAGGCATTTTTGTACATTGGACTATAATCACTGAATTCAAAGTCCAAATGACTGATCCAAACCGTTCATTTTGTTCTCCATATTAATATGTGTTTGGGGACCAAATTTTATATTTTTTTGAAATTTTTTTACTATTTCTTAAGCTACTTTGAAAATATTTGATCCAACAGTGCCTTTTGATTTTACTGTTACCATTGAATCAACAATTTTCAAAGTGACTTAATAAATAGTAAAAAAATAAAAATATATATATAATTTGGTCTCCAACCATATATTAATATGGAGAACAAGATGAACATTTGGATCGATCATTTAGACTTTGAATCCAGTGATTTATAATCCAATGCACAAAGATGTCTATGTATTGCAATATATGGTAGTCTTACTCTATATATATATATAGAGAGAGAGAGAGAGAGACTAATGTGCATTCATATGCATATGGCCCGACATGCATATGGTCCAAATTTGAAATTTTAAAATTTAAAACGTCGATCCGAACCATTCATCTTGTTCTCCATATTAATATGTTCTTGAGACAAGTTTTACAGTTTTCTAAATTTTTTTACTATTTATTAAGCCACTTTGAAAATTGCTGATCCAATGGTGGCTTAACAAAACAATAAAATCAGCAGCCACCATTGAATCAACAATTTTCAAAGTGGCTTAATAAATAGTAAAAAAATTTAGGAAAATGTAAAATTTGGTCTCCAAACACATATTAATATGGAGAACAATAAGAATGGTTCGGATCGACTTTGAATTTTAAAATTTCAAATTTGGACCGTATGCATATCGGGCCATATGCATACGAATGCACATTAGTCACACGATCTCTCTGTGTATACAGAGAACGCTCTCTCTCTCTCTCTCTCTCTCTCTATATATATATATATAGAAAGATTGCAGATCAAATTTTACATTTTTTTTGAATTTTTTTAGTATTTATTAAGTATTTTACAAAATCGTTGTGATCAGACCTTACATTTTTGTATCCATCTTAATAAATAGTAAAAAAAATTCAAAAAAAAAGTGAAATTTGATCTGCAGGTATATTTTAATATATCCATCATGTTGAACGATTTCGATTGGCTATTTGGACTTTGAAAATATAAGGTGTAATCTGGTGTCACCAAAAAAGAGTGTAAGTGGATCACTTCTCTCTCTTTCTCTATATATATAGATATAAAGAGAGTGATTGCAAATCAAAATTTACATTTTTTTTAATTTTTTTAGTATTTAGTATTTTACAAAATCGTTGTTATCAGAGCATTGAATTTTTGTACTCATCTTAATAAATAGTAAAAAAATTCAAAAAAAATGTGAAATTTGATCTGCAAGTATATTTTAATATATTTATCATGTTGAACGATTTCGATAGACTATTTGAACTTTAAAAATTTTAAGTATAATTCAGTGTCACCAAAAAATAGTGTAAGTGAATCTCTTAGAGTGTGTGTAATATGTTTGTCTAGAAAATCGACTAACCTTTTGAAAGAATTTCTAATGACAATCGACTAGCACAGTGTATACGCTATCGGGAACAGTTTTATTTTTTCTCTTGGAACAGAATCTGTGCTCCATTTGCACCACTTTGTTAATATCAGAACTGATACATCGCATTCACCGAAGAAGAATGTTTATCTTGATAACAGATGAACCACACTTAATTCTTTCTTCTTCATTTTACTTTACTCATGACAGATTGATTTTTAGTTATATTCGTATTCAGCAAGTTATACTTTTTGACAGAAAAATCTTGAAATCATATACTAACTAATCTTCATATATCTCCATTATATTATTAAGCACGTTAGGTGTCCGATCTGCCAACAGCTACAATTAAAAGATGAAATTTTAGATTTAATCTTAGTCCTGCAATTACATAATTTGTCTTCTTTTGTTTAAATGCATATGTTTTATGTATAAAAGTTTAAATTTAGTTAAAAACATACTCACTACATGTGTTGCCACTTGATACGTTACAATTAAATTTAGTTAAAAACATACTCACTACATGTGCTGCCACTTGATACGTTACAATTAAATTTAGTTAAAAACATACTCACCACAATTAAAATTTAGCGATATATTTATCATTTTTCTTATTTCTTTGTTTACATATTTCTCATCTTCAATTGAGAAGACTTCACCTTCCATTTTTTTTATTTCTTTGTTTCTTTTCTATATGGATCACAATGGAAATCAATTTGTTTTTAGTTGTTGATTTCTCTTTCTTTGTTTCTATACATATTGTTGTTGGCAATTTAGAATATATTTTCAATATATAACATATCAATGTGTGTGTGTGTATTTTAAATTGGAAACAAAGAAGAAGAAGAAGAAGAAGAAGAAGAATGTAAATTGAAACGTGTGTGTGAATATATATTTCTCTTATAATTAATATATGTGTGTGTGTATATATCCTATACATACACATGCATAATAACACCTTTTTTATTTATGTTTTTTGATATTATATTATATGGCAATATTGAATGGTTATACGAATATTTGATATTAGATTCGAATCGAGCTATTATTTGATATCATTGATACTTAAAAATAAAGAATCATCAAATCATCAAATTGTTATCAGAGATCACGATTAAAGTTAATTAAAGATACAGAATCATATAAATTTTCTATTAACATGTGTCTTAATTTTTGGATAATTATTATTTTCATTGATATATTTTTATTATTATTATATGTCCCCGTTGCAACGCATGTGTATGATACTAGTGTGTGTGTGTGTGTGTGTGTGTATGAGGAGGGATCTAATTATACCCTTTTTTGGTGACACAAAATTACACTCTCCATTTTTAAAGTTTTCAAAGTCCAAATAGTCAATCCAAACCATTCAACTTGTTGGATATGTTAAAATGTGCTTGCAGGTCAAATTTTACATTTTTTGAATTTTTTTTAGCATTTATTAAGTATTTAACAAAATCACTATATATATATAGAAGAGAGAGAGAAGAGATCCACTTACACTCTTTTTTGATGACACCGGATTACACCTTATATTTTTAAAGTCCAAACAGTCGATCAAAACCATTCAACATAATGTATATATTAAAATGTACTTGCAAATCAAATTTCATATTTTTTTTGAATTTTTTTACTATTTATTAAGATGGGTACAAAAATTCAATGATCTGATAACAACGATTTTGTAAAATACTTAATAAATACAAAAAAAATTCAAAAAAAGTAAAATTTGATCTGCAAACACATTTTAATATATTCATTATGTTGAACAATTGTATAATACAAATATGGCTAAGAATCAATCTGTCAGTAAAATAAAATGGTGGAGAAAGAATTAAGTGTGGTTTAATCTGTTATCTAGATAAACATTCTCTTTGGTGAATGCGATGTATCCAAGTGGTGCAGAATTTGTATCCTCTGAGATATCTCAAACTTTGCGTGACTTTATGGAAGATGTCAACCGTTTAAATACGTTCTGCACGAATCTTAAAGAAAACATAATACTGACCCCACATCACCTCCGAATAGGCACCGGACACATCGGTCACGCAAAAGTTGAGATATCTCAGAGGATACGCACTCAGTGGTGCAGGGATTCTGTTCCAAGAGAAAAAAATGAAACTGTTTCCGATAGCGTATACAGTCTATACACTGTGCTAGTCAATTGTCATTAGAAATTCTTTCAAAAGGTTAGGTGATAAGAGATGATAATAGCCATGTGGGAATACGATGCAATTTGCTTAATTGATTGAGCCATTTTTGTTGTGTTTTAATTGGGATAAAAAGGTAGATAATGGAGCCATTATTCCGGGCATTATTGTTAATTACTGACAGTGATTAAATTTGTTAGAACCATCACTTTATTTGTCAATTTTTTTTTTTTGAAACAGCAAAATTTTGCGGTTTGGAATTCCAAAATCACAAAAAAAAAATTTTTGTATGGTTTTAGACTGAATTATCACAAAAATTTTGTGGTTTGGGTATATTTCGAAAAAAATGCAAAAAAACTTGATAGTTTCTGAAATTTCATATTTTTTTTAGATATTAATAAAAAATTTGGCAAATTTTATCAACATTTAATCGGTGTTAAATTAAATTCTAATATCAGCATCAAGTGAAAATACAATTTTATGTGTATAAAATGTTACAGGTTCAAAATCCAAACAAAAATATTAAATAGTTAGGTGACTTGATCTCCAAATTTTAGTAAAAAAAATTCTAATATCACATCAAACTTGATACATGGTTAACATAAATTAATAATAAAACTAACACCTATGATTTTTTTTTTTAACTTGGATGTTTTTAAATATTTACAATTATCAAATTAGTTGTTGATCAAATCCCTAGCTCAGTATAGGAGTTGGTACCGGAAGGTAGGAGGTCGGTATAAAGATTGGTATCAAGTAAGATCTTCTTGCAAAAAAAAAAAAACGGTGATGTAAGATCGAGATTAGATTCGAGATTTAGAGAATATATAAGGTAAGGTTAAGGTTACATAATGGCTACAGAGCCATAAATGCTCACATTCTAACATGCATAAAAAATGTTTGAGATAATTTATTTATTATTTTTTTTTTCAAAATAAATAAATAAATTATCTCAAACATTTTGTCCATAAATGCTCTCAAACATTTCAAAATATGAATGATTTATTTTTAAAAATAAATATTTTTTATACTTTAATTATAATAGTTCAAATTATAAACGGATGAACCTTGTTAGCAGAAATTTTCTATCTACATGTGAACATGAGATTCGGTTTCCTAAAAAATATATAAGGTTATATGGTACATAATGGCTACAGAACCATAAATGCTCATATCATGGGTCTCAATCCATAGAAGCAAAAATAAATTATCCTGAGATTTCTGACAGAAGCGAGTCAAGAATTAAAATATATATATATATATATATATATATATATATATATAGGGTCTGGCTAAATTGCTGCCGGCAGCATTTCTGCCGGACCTTTTTCGTGTTTCTGATGTCCAAACAACAAATCTAAACCATTAGATGTTTAATCCATATTATAATCTACTTGGATACCAAATTTTACATTTTTTGGAATTTTTTTACTATATATTAAGCTGGTTTGAAAACTGCTGATTTCAGTCAATTTCTGCAGCATTGAAATCAGCGGTTTTCAAACCAGCTTAATATATAGTAAAAAAATTCCAAAAAATGTAAAATTTTGTCTCCAAGTAGATTATAATATGGATTAAACATCTAACGGTTTAGATTTGTTTTTTGGACATCAGAAACATGAAAAAGGGCCGGCAGCACTGCCGGCAGCAATTTAGCCAGGCAATATATATATATATATATATATATATGATCTCAAACATTTTGTCCATAACTGATTTTTTGTTCAAATTTGTTGACAAAATACTGTGCAGCAGTCCATAAGATTGGTGCCAAAGTAGGTTCAGTGTTATTGAGATATTACCAAAAAAAAAAATAGTGAGTGTAAATAGAAACCAAAGTTTTGATGCATCAAATCAAATTCAGTTCGATATTAAGTCAAAATAAAAAAAAATAGTGTTCTTTATTTCTTTCAAAACCTTTGCAGAAGCTGCGAAGACGTGAGAAAGAATCAAACTCTTAATCTTTAGGTACAACAATTCCATAACTTTTTCCTACCTCTCCCTTCTCAAAAAAAAAAAAAAAAGTAGTGTTCAAGATTCACACATAATACTTTATAATCAGTGCAGATTAAATGTGTACATAATTTAAGGCTTATTGGATTGTCTCCATGTACTCTAGATATGAAAATAGAGCCGATAGGTTAATAAATTATTTCAGATCAACCAAAGTACATGACTTAGGAGCTGTTTATGGCATTCAGGGGCGGATCCACATATGTCTAGGGGGACAACTGTTATTCTCTGGATTTTAAATTTTTGTAAAAGTATATAAGTTTGGATCGAATTTGTACCTCTTAGAATTTTTTTTGTCTCCTTTGAAATCTTATTTTAAAATTTAGATAAAATTTTGAATTAAAACTAAAATAATTTTTTTGAATTTTGATAATTAGAATTAAAAATTAGAGCATTGAAAATTATCAGTCGGAGCATTATTTTTATCTAGTATCTAATTAATTAATAAATTTAAATCTAATTCACTATATTTTTGCCTCTTCTCTCCTGAGAAAAATTCTGGATCCGTCACTGCTAGTATTGCATTTTTAAAGAAGCAGTCAACAGTATTTGAAGTCTGATTAAAAAATGCAATGCAATAATAATTATGTTGCATCTCCTTTTTTCTTTTGAGGAGTGTTAATTTCTTCCCATTTTCCATCGAAAAGTTCTCCCACTGAAAAGAGGGAAAAATGTAAATTAACCTATACTTGTACTAAAAAAAATAAAAAAAACTTGTTTTTGTTTAGGATAGGAGTGCGGATTGCCTACTAAAAAAAATTTCATTAAATTAAAACCTGAACCAATTGTTCATCATTTCTTAACTTGATATATGATGTATGATTATAAGCAATTTTGTTCTTAACTATCTTTTCAATTAACCTCACACCGTATTTAGTTTCAAGTATTATGGATAGTGTGAAATTGATCCCGATTTGTAGTAAAAAAATTTATATATTTAATCTCTATTCACATTTAATTCCCATAGTTTAAAAATCTGACTCCGCTTATGTATAGTAGGTTGTTGTTTTGGTTGCTATATGCGTTTTTGCTTTGATTATAATAGGGATAGAGACTTTGTGTAACGTACATATATACCGTCGCAAATACTAATGTCACTAATAGAAAAAACACTTTTCTAACGATATACCCTCACAGATAGTCATTTTTATCATCTGAATAATCTCTCATTTTTGTTGTAACTATTATCATAAGACATTATTATAGAATGTACCAGCAGTTAAGCATCAATTGTACAACAAACAAATTTATTTCAATAAAATAGGTGAACATGCACCATTTTTATCCCAAAAAACAATCATGGACGAATTTGAATAAGCCAAACGCAAAATGACAAAAGTTAGCACGTCTCTTTTCAATATAGAAAAAATCTTAACATCAGAGAGATCTAATCGGTTAGAAATTGGCAGAGAAAAATAAAAAATAGTATCGGTATCAACTTGTCAATGTGCACTTTTTGAAAAGCAATGGCGATGTTTACATAATTTTAGCATAGTTTGAATGAATGCAACTGTCTATCACTAATAAGTTCTTGATGTGTGCATCTGTTCAGAATAGCTACTACTCTACAAAGCTAAATGTACTCTCAAAAGCTAAATATAGACTTATTCGTAAAATCAAGAACTTATTTTAACTACTACTCTACAAAGCTAAATGTACATATTTAGTATTTTACGCAGAAGTTGAACTATATAAAAATAAAAATAAATAAATAAAAGTAAATTTCATTTTTTTTAAAATTTTAAATTTTAAATTCATAAGGTAGCTAAGCATTGTCTGAATTAGCCAATTGTTTCATTTTTCCGGCAATAACAATTGTTGGCTATGTAGCTAAGAGGATGTCCACATTACAATTATTGGTTCAAATATGAACATAAAACAAGCTTATTTAACAAGAGTAAAGAATCACAATTCTTTTATTTTATCTTATATTCTTAATAGCAAATTTGGTTATTTCTCTTCAGTATTGCTTTCCTTGAAAACAATGTCTGAATAACTATATCTGGAACAATGTGATGAACTTTAACAAACAAAATTTCTAATTCCATCATTGTGATAATTAATTGGTGGTCAGAAAGAGATTTGAAAATTCTGCCTAAAGCAAAACATTTACTACTAAAAAGAAAAGTGATATTGAGAGGTTATTTTTTCCATTTGTTTTTGTTACTAGGTACATAGACTTATTCGGATTTGAGATCTCCGGTGCCCTTGCTTCAACGATGTCGGCCATTGACAATGAACTAAAGGTGCAATGATAGTGGTGAACATCTGTCAAAAACCACATAGGTAGATCTATGTGGCTAGGAGTGACTTAGCCACTCCTATAAATTAAAAATTATCAGTTTTGTCCTTTATATTTTATAATTGTTCTCCTTATAAAATAAAATTACACTAAAATAATTTATTCGGTCACCTCCATTTTAATTTTCTTTCCTTCCCTGATTAAATATATGGGACAAACAATAATGTTTTCAAGGATAGAATTTACAGTTAGACAGATGTTGTAGTATTTTCATACTAGAACGTTGACAAATAAAAAATAAAGAGTAAGAAAAGAAGAGAGGAGGAAAAATTGTTTCTATGAAGTTAACAAAGATGGCCCAAAATTTAATTTCTTTGATCCAAAAGTATAATAAGTTGAGCCCAGTAGGCCTGTGGAATAAGTTCCATAAATTGGTAGAAAAATACAAGTAAACCTGAAAAAGAAAAACTCATATAAAAACTATTATGGTTTGAAAGGTTGAAATTATTGGAATTATTTTAAGCTTCAACCAAGCAGCTCAATAAATTTTATATTTCCTAAATTTATTTTCAGTTTTTATTATTTTACCAAACACCCTTGCTTGGGGAATTTTTTTTATTTATAGAAATTATAAAATTCAGACGTACAGAAATAGAAAGAGTATCTCATTTGTATCAAATATAGTAAGATTAGACTTGTATAGAAATTATAAAATTGAGTCCAATACATAATTTTTTTTCAGAGAATTTACAAAAAATAAAAATAAAAATTATGGATCAGACTCAATGAGTCCGATCCATAAAAGGGTTGATTTTCTACCATATGTATTCGTAGAAAATCAAGGGTTACAGAGGGCTTTGTGCTGCTGAAAATCAACCATTTTATGAATCGGAATCATTAAGTATGATCCATAAATTTTTCTTTTTCCCACTATCACAGTTCAAAAAATAAACTATAGAGTCTGATCTTACTAAATTTGATACAAACGAGGTACACTTTCCATTGTTATCCATCCAAATTTTGTAATTTCTATGAATAAAAAAATTTCTCTTGCTTGGTCACATGATTTCTCTCATCTATCTCAATTACGACACTTTTTTTCCAAAGAATTATGAGCCCACTAAAAGACAAATATTGAGGGGATAAGTTTAGTGTTGTGTAATTGGATTAGGTTGGAATTCTCTTTCGTGTGAAGAAGATGGATGTGGTTCTCAATAGAACAGTGCCCGATGCTGTTCTAAAGAAATACAACTGTGAGGATAGCAATATAGAATATGCATAGATTATTACTAGCAATATTCAAAGTACAAACATTGGGGAATAAGTTCGTTTGATCGCTGCAGCTTTTCTTGTGTTTTGGGATAGAATGGTAGATGATAGCACCAACAAAGAGGTTTTTATTCGGTGAACTCCTTTGCTTACTATATACCACATGTGAGATATTTGTGTTGCAACTTGATTTGCATGCATGCCTGGAGAAAAGATAAAAGAACTCATCCGGCAATGATTTTGATTAAAAGATAAAACTTTTGTTTGAATATCATTCTCGGTAATGGTTTTGACTAAAAGATAAAACTTTTGTTTGAATATCAGTTCCTGATCAAATATTTGGATTCTTTATATATTTTTTATGATTTATTTTACGTGTAGAAATCTAAATTTATTTAGACATGTACTCTCAACATACAAATTGTATCATTTTTCTGATTAGTTATGATTTCTTTTTATTTTTTAAGAGAAATGTTCCTGTATCCCGAGCCACCAAATCCGAGCCCGTCCCCGAACTGGTTTAACTGGGTTTAACCGTCCGCTAATAACGGTAATTTATTAATTTTTCATTAATTAACGAATTGCTGTTTTAACGCATTGCAGTTTTACATTGATTGCTTTAAATGTTAGCTTTGCATGTTTTTGTCTTCCGCTTTAATTTTGTGGACAGTCTGTTAGAAACAGTTGTAATCACCAATCCCCAAATTAGTCCCCCAGATTGTTAACGGTCCTCTATTCATTAATTAACTACTTACTTGAACGTACTTTAAAGTACAATTTAAACCCAGTTAGCTCGAGGATGCGATGGGGGATTGGTTCTAATTTTAATTATGCAAATTAACAGCTTTTTATATTTAATAACTAAAAATACAGTCTCCATTTTGAACAAGTAATCCATTAAATGAAGATTTTTCAATGTTTGTAAACACAAGTTTATATGCTTTAAAATATATTTGAAGAATAAGTTTTAAAATGTGTTTGTAAACACTGGTTTATATATTTGTAATATAGATTTTTTAATTTTTGTAAACACTGGTTTATATGCTTTAAAATGTGTTTGTAAACACAGGTTTATATGCTTTAAAATGTTGTTTTCTTGCCAGTATATATTGGTTTACTTGCACAGGTTTATATGCTTTACACACATGTTTATATGCTTTAAAATGTTGTTTTCTTGCCAGTATATATTGGTTTATTTGCACAGGTTTATATGCTTTACACACAGGTTTATATGCTTTAAAATGTTGTTTTCTTGCCAGTATATATTGGTTTACTTGCACAGGTTTATATGTTTTACACACATGTTTATATGCTTTAAAATGTTGTTTTCTTGCCAGTATATATTGGTTTACTTGCACAGGTTTATATGCTTTACACACAGGTTTATATGCTTTAAAATGTTGTTTTCTTGCCAGTATATATTGGTTTACTTGCACAGGTTTATATGCTTTACACACAGGTTTATATGCTTTAAAATGTTGTTTTCTTGCCAGTATATATTGGTTTACTTGCACAGGTTTATATGCTTTACACACATATTTATATGCTTTACACACAGGTTTATATTGTTTTGTAAACAATTGTTGTTTCGAAGTAATAGTTTTATTGTTATTTAATAGAGTTTTACATGCTTAGAAATTGACATTGTTGGGACAAGTTCTAAATTTATGATTGTTTCGAATTAGTCATTTTATTGTTATTTAACAGAGGTTTGCATGCTTAGAAATTGTAATTGTTGAAGTTTTGACTAACATAAAATAATTGATGAGGTTGCTAACAATTGTTGTTTCGAACCAATAGTTTCATTGTTATTTAATAGAGCTTTGCTTGCTTAGAACTAGTAGTTTTGACTAACAAAAAATTCAGAGCTGTAAACATTTTGGTGGGGGACGCGCTCGAGTATTGGTACAAATTTAGAGCTTTAAATTTTATGCTTGGGGACGAATTCGGGGATTCGTTTTTATTTTAAAAAATGAAAAATTAACTCATTTATAATGAAAGTTAAACACTTGAACGCAGTTGTTTAAACGCTTTCCTTTATATGTTTAAATTATCCGATTGTTTCGCTACATTTGGTGGTGCCTTTGTTAATTTTTTTTAACAGAGCATTTTTCTCTTCATGCAGCAAAATTATATATAATAAATAAAGATTGATACTGTTATTGCGTTGTATAAAGTAAAACCTGATCTTTTTATCGCCGACATTCTAGAAGGTTGGGGGACGCGTGCGGGTACTTTGTTTAAGGTACAATTATTAGCTTCCATTTTTTAAATGTTATTTAAGGAATTTTTAAATTAATTGATCATGTCTCATGTATTCATTTTTTATTATTATTTGTATATCATATTTGTCATTTAATATATTATTTTATTTTATATTTTTTTTTATGAAAATGTGTCAAAAAAATAAAAAAAATATCATTTAATATGTTATATCTCATTTAAGGATTATTATTTATGTGTATATATCATTTAAAAGATATTATTTGTCATTTAATCTAAATTTTTATAAAAATATATCATTTTATAAGATATTATTTTTGTTCTCTTATAATATCTCTCATGATACTAGTTTCTAAATACGTAACCAAGATGCCTGGCAATAAGAATGCAATACGTACAATAAAGTGCTACATCAACCTCTCTTTTGCTTCTTCTGTGGAAAATATGGATTTCATTCGTCTTTTATTTAGAAAGTCGTGCAACCTAAAAGTAAAGAAAACTTGCAAACTAAAAAAATAAGCGTCCAAAATAAAAGAGAGATTGAAAGTTTATTCTGAAGTACAAAATTAAATCCCTTCATAATGGATCCAGTAAAGTTTGCTGAAGTTTAACTGTTAAAGAATTAATACAAGCCTTGCTGAACATAATAAGTATCGCTTAATCAAGCTATAAATTATATTTCTATAATTGATAAAACAACAACAGTTACAACACAGGACCAATTTGTGTTCAGATATGTCCACCCAAATACACTAACAAAAATTGACCTACATACAAAACTCCAACCAAGAAAACAGAGAAAAAATATATATATCCTCATTGGAAAAACTAACTACACATCCAAAAAAAATGTACCCATTCTGCAAAGAACTACAGTGTCTCACTCAATTGAGTGAACTGTGTCCATGCAAAGATGGATTAGTTTCCGCTGATACTGCCCAAAAAACTCACTGACAGTAGCTATGTCCTCCTCCTCCACATTCTTTCCAGGGAAATTAATTTTCATTTTCACCTCCTGCTCTTCAGACTCCTCTGCATTTTCTTCTTCAGATCCATCTACAACTTCTGGCTGTGTTTCTGGTGAGCTGGTACTGGAGAGGTGCTTTGTGTAGATCTCATGGCATGCAAGCAAAAACAAGGCAGCCGTATCAGGCTGCTTGCTTTTTCTTAGTGCTGCTAGTGCTTCTGTCATTGCTCCCGATGCCACATAAAGTATAAGAGCTCTATGTTCATAGACAAAATATATTATTTTTATCTACCTTACCAACTGAGTCAGGTTTTGAATAAAATAATGAGTTGCAAAATGTTGATTGTACCTCCAAATGTTGTGTTCGTAGTGAAGAACATAATCAGCCCATCTCTGTAGTACTCTGCCATGTTTATATTTTATTAATGAAGAGAAAGTGCATCGAACAATAATTAATGCTTCTATTTAGATGTTGTCACCACTAATCTAGCAATGGTAAGAAGTTGTCATCTTTCTACGACTTAAATGGTATAGTATCTCACATGAAGCTCTGCACCGAGAATCAAATAAATTCAGTAGAAGCATTTCCATCATTAACATAATGGTAAGCACATGCATCACTAAACCAAGAGGTGTTAACTTGGGTTCAGATTTTTTTCTCATTCCACACTCAACATAATAGTAATTTACATAACATATTAGAGGTAGTAATTGCTTATGAGGTTGGATCAGGTTTCAGTTTGGATGTTTCAGAAAGATCAGGTCAGGTCTGAACCAGATTAGTACTGCAAATAGAGTTTGATGGGGCCGTTCGGCAACAAAGGATTAAGAGCTTAAGGAGCGCTAAGGAACCAATGTTCGGTTGTCTTAATCTATGGATAAAAGCTCAGGAAGCTAAAGGAAGGGGTATGGGTGCCTTAAAGTCCGGACAGAGGATTGAGATCCGAGCAAAAGTAAGCTAAAGGAGGTGTTCTTAATCCGCGCTAAGAAACCGGTGTTCAGTAGAATTAAGCGGCCAAGAAAGCTAAAGAAAGCGGATTAAGCCTTAAGAAGGCTTAATCCTTTGTTGCCGAATGGACCCGATGAGTTTGGCCCATGCTCCCAAAACAAGCCAAAACCAGCTCTTAATTTCAAACATTACAAACTGAAACTTGAGCTCTTGATTGGCTGCATATCTAGTAAATTCAACTCATTCAACAATCACATATTTGCAGATTGAACAGTTGGGGAGGACAGAAGAACAGTATAGCTCTGTTTGGATAGAGCCTGCACATAGTCTAGGTTTAGGAAAGACTAAGGTCTCTTCTGCTGCAGCATGCGCACAGTATTGCTCTGTTTGGAGATAAGAGGAAAAACGACTAGGTAAAGAGACAGGAAATGGTAGAGGAGGAATCCGCACTACGAGATGAACATGGGACAGGGAGTAGGTGATACTGTTGATTGCTCTACTAGGCCTAATTGGCTTCAGTCATTAAGGACCAAACAGATACCTAAAGTCCATAATTAGTAATTCCAAGCTTATATTGAGAGAGTTGAGCCCACCTTGAGCCAGGGTTTAATTTGAACTCATTAGCTCAATTTAAATTTAGATCAAAATTCAAACAGCTGATCTGGTACTGAGTTCTATACCAAGTCGAACACAAGCGAGCTACGAAATGAATTAAACTTGTAGCCCTAGCTCAGAGGTTGCAACCTCTGATGATAATCCACTAAAATTGAAGTAGCTCTTCAGAAATGAGAACCTTTTAATCGGAAGTATGAGAAGCACCTAGCCGAACAACTATTTCCAATTCCCTAGGGTCACCAAGTGTACATGTTAAATGGCATAATATTTTTACCTAAAATAATCAGATCCATGCAAATGGGTTGCAGCCAGAGTTGCAGCATCTGTCCAGCACCCAGCATCTTGCAGCTGAGAAGTTCAAAATTTCCCTTTTAAGTTTTAGAAGATAAATTTCACATGCATGGAATGGAATTTCATGTACATATGAAAAAAAGAAAATAACCAAGTCCTTTTTGCAAATTACTCTTGCCACGGCAAAAAAAGTGTGTATGCCAAAATACTATTGGCAATTCGTATATTTTTTTTGTGTTATTTGCAAATTATACAAAACAATCAATTGCAAAACTACAACAATTTGCTTATGTATTTTATATTGTCTTCATTACTACTTCTAACTTAGAACCCGAACATATATATCTGCTTTTCTTTGTACTTCATTTCAATGATCTTAAGAAGATGCTTACAAGGGTGACGGATAAAATTGTCAACATTAAATGAAACACATCTTTCTGTCATACAAAATGAGAATTGCAGTTGCTATTTGACAACACAACGAGAGTTTTCTAGATAAGGATCAAACAAGTATGACCAAACCTGAGAGCAGGCTTCTTGATATCTTCCTACAGCACAGAGCAGATGAATTCCTGAAAGTGACTTGTCTGTTCTCACCATATTGGCTGCAACAACCTACATCCACCATCTTATTATATCCATGAACTCAAACTCAAACATATAAAAGAGAAATTATATCAGAGATTCAGAATAAGATATTTATAATGATATACTTACTTTAACAGCAAGCTCATGCAATGATCTGGATACAGCAGAGGAAAGAACAACAGCTCTTAAGGCATTGGGATAAAAATGAGCACCTTCTGGTGGTGTTGATAGTAGCAATGAAACTGCACCTTCTAGGTTCCCTACTGATACCAACCTGCATTACATTTATCATAAAACAAATTGATCTGAGTTTATGTCAAAATAACAATTTAAGCAGCAAATGGCACACTAAAGGTTTTAATCACGAACTCATGAACACGTTTCTGTATTGCCTCTTCGCTATCCAGCTTGTCATGCCAAGATATCCTCTCTTTCGCATTTAACCACAATTCTTCTTTCTTGAAGGCCAACCCGCTCAGTTGTCCAGAACTCTGCAAGACACATATCATTTAGCCAAAATTAATGATAAACGAATAATGATATAACGCAGAATCATAAAAGTATATACCTTCTTGCTGGTTTGAGCAGACATTTCAAATGAAGGGATACGATCAAGAGCAGTTCCATTATCGGCATGAGAAGTCGGCTGAAAACCCACATTTCTAGGATTTGCAACTGAAGGAGAAGATTTTTCAAGGAAATGGAGAAGAGCACGAGGTAGCTGTAGCCAAAAGTGTGCTTCTGACAATTCTCCAAATATGGCAGCAGCAAAAGCAAACCTATCTGTGGCCCCTCTTTTCACCACCTTTTCATACTCCCTTGCTCTTTCCTCGTCAATGATGCAACCTTCCTTCCTATATGGCTCGAGAACTTTCAGGAGCAACTCAGCCACGACAGGATCACCAATGGTTGGTAGTCCTGTCTCAATCATGTAACTGCGTAGATCTCCTTCCACAGGAGAATTCTTAGATGGAGACATCTCCATGCTGCTATATGAGTCATTGTTGAACCAAGATGTTTTCACCCCCATTTGTAGAATCATCCTTAGAGCCTGCACACATGAGAAAAATCAATGATTTTATCTTGTGGTAAAAATGTTATCTAAAAGGACAGCTTCAAATAATATATGAACATAAGCTTTACCAACGCATGTGCAGTTGGAAATAGTACAGGTGTGCAAAGTGGCACTGGGCGATATATCTCCTTTGCAATAATTTTTTCCATGGAGGAAGCAGAATTTCTTCTGGAATCACTGTTGGCAGATAACAAAATAGAAATATTAACTCAGAAGATGGGAAAATTAAAGGAAAAGATGATGCAAAACAGACAATGAGAATAGAGAAGTAAAAATCTTTTACATGCTAATTTCAACAAGACGAAAGCTGCTGTCAGCCCCTGCAATGCATAAAACTAGCGGCTCGCCTTTGTTAGTGCGCATCGGCAGCCAATCCAATTCAAGAACCAATGTACCAGGTGATTGAGGCTGTAGAAGTGAATTTGCCATTGGATCTGGTGTATCCTGAGGCATATGGTTTGTTTAGAAAAATCATGTCATGATATCAACTATATACAAGCAAGAAAAAAAAAGACAAATTTACAAATTGAATTACTGAAGGGTTACTACATTAATGGCCCTAAAGTATCACTTTTTTCATTTGAAATGTAAAACTTGGAAGTACTATCATGGCACCCTTAGGCATTGCAATGCATGCTACTTTGTTCACAGTGAACTTTTTATGGAAACTAAATACAACCAAATGAAAAATTACAATATTTAAGGTACCATTTCTGCAATTGATTAAAACAAAAGGAACTGTGCTTACAAGATCAAAAATGGAGAAGGTGTTGTCATGGAAGAGCACCGTAATGCGGCCCCGGCTACGATCTCCAGTGACAACAGGAGAGAACTTGATCCTTCTAATACCCTCCTTGTGAGTGTTAAATGATGATGACAGCCCTGTTGTCACATCCCACCACCTTATGTTCCCCAATCTGTCCCCCATTACCTGACCGATTCAATCACACATCATTCAAATTTTATTACAATAATCAAGGAATTGTCAATTTGAATTGTTCATACATACAACATGAGGCAGTCGATATGCCATAGCAGTAACTAACCCATCAGAGGGTGCGAATGTAGAAGAAGGCCACTTTGGTCTGCAAAATAAATAAAGGAAAACAAAAATCATTTTTAGAAATGAGTGCTTCTAGATTTCTTTGATAAGAAGAGCATACATCTGTGAGTGCAACGATGCATCCAATAAAAACCAAGTTGAAAATGATCTACTATTCCAAAAGCAAAACAACAGCAGCTAGAGATCGATATAAGCACTTTCCAAACAGTAAGAATTTATTGAAGTATATGCTGTCTCCGATTCAAGTGTTTATGCGTGCATGTTTGACCGAGAGAGAGAGAGCCCCCAAATTCCAGTACCTAAAGTCTCTTATCCTTCGGCCATGTACTTCAAATACGCCAAGAGCACCATTTACCAGTGCAAAAGCAAAGCTTTCTGATGTGTCATCTGATGACTGGTCAGAGCTTGTCGTCCCTGTATACAGCAAAACAATTAATATATAAAACCATTTATTAATTATGTCATCAGGAGCACTATCAATGAACTGAAGCAAGGTATTTCTCTTAACAGAAATCCACAAAGTGTAGTATCCATTTCACGGTTTGGTGCAGGAATTTGAGAGTTGCCAACTGGGTCTGTACATCTTCTGGTAGAAAAAATACAAGTCGATATTTTGCTGATGGATATCTCAACAATGATTTGCTCAAAGTCAACAGTACGGAAGTTTTAGGTCCTAATAGGAATTTTGGAACTTGGAACATGATGGAAAACGGAGGATACTTTAGGTGCCAATTCTATAACATGCTCTTTTCCATATTTAAAAAGAAATATTCTGACAGAACAAATTGTTACTTGAATCAGCAGAAGGTGCAGGAGAAGGTTGTCTGGCAAAACCCCCATTCTGTGTTGGTGTAGGTCGAGGGACAGCAGGCAGAGTCCACTCAAGTACCGTAAATGGTAGAGCCAAAGACCTCAGCTTCGGACCGATAAAGAATTCATATTACCAAAAGTTTAAGAAATAAAAAGAACTATAAGAGTTCAATGAATTCATAACATAAGTAAAAAGAAATTAGTACCATAATAGGGTTCTTCGTCATGGCCCACACCTCCACAGGAGCATCACGAAACAGAATAACAAGATACCTGCAGTTCCAGTGTGGTGAACTTTGTTATATTGCAGACTGGAGATATGTTAGTCCTTACATAATAGATCTGACATTTTGCTTTTTATTTTGGTTTTTAGACAAATTTGACTTGTTTCTTTATCAGAGCAGTTCAGTTTCTTGTTAATTCACTTTTGATAAGTTGAAAAATTCAAAATAGTCATGTTTGAGAATTCCAGTTTCAAGGTTGGTGCCTGTTTTAGGTAATTGGAAGTAGATAAACTAATTCAACTGACAAAACTAATGCATTAGTTAAATATACTATAGTACTTATGGTACTATAGGCTCTGAAATTCTATGCTTTAATTAGTACTATCTAATTATCTGAAGTCAATACAGCGCTATCTAAATACAGGGTGATGGTATTATCATGCAAAACTGTATTTGCTAAGCTGTTAAACAAAAACCAAACTCTCAACAAGTTTAACCAGTTTGGATTTCATCCAGTTGTAACTTCATTTTACAGTGCAGTCTCACAGCTTTGCAAACCAATAAACAAATTTGGTGTCCTGATTTCAGTTCAGCTTGAAATGAACTTAGTGAATGTTCAAACCCAAAACAAAAGTTTGCTAAAGGAAATTAATGAACAGAAACAAAAAGATGCATATTAATGCCTACTTATTAATGCATATCAGCTCTGGATGACTGACCTTCCAGATGACGACGCCCTTAGAGCCCTGATTGGTGCACGTTCTGGCTTTTGGAGCACCCGAAAAGGCCGATTAAGCCCACTTCTGACACAAGTCACACTAAGTCGATTTGTATAGCCACCTGCTTTGTCATTTACCTGAAACTCGATCACGTTCTTGTCAATTAGAAATCCAGCATTTCATTCTAAACAAGTTAGACAAAGTTGGATATAAAAAAAAATGAATAAAGAATGAAACAAAAATGTACAGCATTACAATATAATAAGAAAAATATATGTTTATCTGAAAAGTACATGAGATTAATAGAGGCATGGTGAGATCAATTGCTAGGGAATAAAAGCTAATGGGCCCAGAAATTGCACAATTGGAATAAACAAAGAAGAGAAAAGCAACATACCTGACTGTAAGAGAAAGAAACAAGACGAGAGTTGCCCAGCCATCTCAACCCTTTGACAGCAGAGTTGTGGACAGAGAAACTGACAGTGACCGCATTTGCAATGATATCAATGATATCAATAGCACCACTCTGTGTTCCTACCGCTACCAATGGTACTGCTGGTGCTGGATTGTTCCCACCTCCTTCATGATGTTATTAGTTGTTAGACTATAGTTTTCCAGCAAACAATATATCCCAAAGAAATTGAGAACTAATAAAGGAAGAAGATGATAGCAATAGAGGTATTACGAGCCAAAGTAGCAAGTAAAGATGGAGAAGGTACAGCAAGTGTGGTCACAGTTGAAGAAAGAAGATGGAGCTGCCCGATCAAATTCATCTGCACACAGTACTGACTATAAGCCAATATCAATTATACCAGGAATATTTCAATAGTAACAAAATGACTTATGTTTGTGCATGAATAGATGCACAAGTTGTGTATTATGTCCCTAAAACCAGGGGTGGAACTAGAAAATTTTGATAGAGGGAGGCTAAAATTCAAAATGCCATAATACATGACCAGGACTTGAACCCAAGTCTCCACAATAACAAATTGAAGTTCTAACCACTAGGCTACAAGCACACATGTGATAATTTATGAGGGGGGTTGAACTATATAAAAACTTTAAGAAAAATAAAAATTCAATTATTACATGATTACAATTTCCGAAATCATGGGGGTGGATAAGCACCCCCTGCCTAAAACAGACTTGGCATATACCTCTGCTGGTTCTTAGATTACTTTACACCGTGCACTAAAAGAATTTTTTTCACAAACCTTTGAGGAGAAACCACTTCCTTTAGAGAGAGATTTGGTGCCTCTAGTAGGATTGCCTCTTGGAGTAGGAACTGATCCTATAACAGAGACAGAGGTAGAAGTACCATTATCTACTGATCCAACTTTTGCATCTAAAGATGACTCTTCGGCAACCTGACTATGGGATTGATTTTGATTTGCAACTTTTTGAGAGCTCCCGGTATTTGTATCCTCATCAAAATCTAATGACCACTGCCAGATCTTGCCATCATCAGAGATAACCATGATGTACTTATTTCTTGTGATTTTAATGCTACTAGTGTCAACATCGTCAGATGGAAAAAAACTAATATCATCATCTCTCACTGTTCTGAGAGAAGACTCTGACTGACAGAGAGCAATAGCGAGCACTGAAGGTGAGGGAACGGTGCTTCCAATTGACGGCATCAGTTCTTCCATTGTACATAGTGTATGTGCCTGTTCTCCTCTAAAATACATAGAATGAGGAGGAACTTTAGACATTCATGAGACCAGTATGCATGTATTAACAAAGGACACCTGTAAAGTTCAGGAATCAAAAGACCCAAGATCCACTTTGATAATTTGTGGAGCCAATTGGGTAGATGCGATAACACGCAGCAACTATTCTTTCTTTTCATTATTTGGGTTTTCCCAATTCCTACAATATAGGTTTGTCAATTTTGAAGGCAAACAGGTTTTGCAGTTCATAGATTGGGAATAATTTGGATTCAGATTTAGCTTTTGGCAGTCTAACATGTCTGAATTTAAGTGCGAGCGCCTAATTCTGCAACAGGAAGTTCTGAGCATTTCAAGTAATTCTTATATGTTGGCTATCAAAATCAATGGATTTCCCTTGTTTTGTATTGTTGATATTTAGCAGTTCTTTATGCCCTAGATATCATGGATATTTACTTAAACCAGTTATCAAAGGGTGCATGTTTTGTATTGGACATGTACAATGGGGAAAGGGAGAGTAAACAAGCTTACGGTTTGCGCTTCCAGATGCTAATTTTCCCGTCAAGATGAGCACAATAAAGCATGTCTAGCTCAGGATCTGGAATCAGATCCAAAAACTTGCCACAACTACGAGGCAGCTGGCTCAATGAGAGTGAGGCCCCATACTGAAGGTCAAAGGAGAGGAGCTCTCTTGGGAAGGTAACATGCAAAACATTCCTCCAGAGAGGCGAGAAGCTGAGGCTAGCAAAGAATAGAGGGTATGCAACCAGGGCAGGCGAATTTGCAGATTCCTTCTCGGACCGTTGAAAACCCTCCAACGGATCACTGATGCCATTTATTCTGTGCTCTTGCAATGAAACATCGCCCTCCCCTCCCAATGCAACTGCTGAGAGCAAGAAACCATGGAGACTGAGAGCGCAAAAGTGTCGAGAGTCAAATGGGTCCCGCCTGATGCAACAGAGATACTCAGGTGCAGCATCGTACTTCCAGATGCACCTTCCAGTGGCAGCATCCCACAAGACCAAGAGGGAGGGACCATGAATCGAAGCAAGGAGCCAGGAATCGGATCGGATCCAGCACAGATCTTGAATGCCCTGTCGGGAACCGGAGTCAAGGTCAAACCAAAGAACAACTTGGCGGGAACGCAGGTCCCATAAGGCAATCCGGCCCTGGCGATCTCCAACAGCTAAACGGAGGTGAGAACTGGAGATGTCTTCGTAAGAGGAGAGGTCGTGGGAAAGGGGCTGCGGCGACCAACGCACGGCAGTGACGAAGGAAGCGGAGGCGGATGCAGCGGGGAAAGGGGAGAGGAGGAGGAGAGGTAGTTGTTGCTGTAGCAGCTGAGAGGAGGAAGAAGAGGTGGAGGAGGAGGAGGAGGAGACTGGAGGCATGGGGAGGACGCAGACGAGCTGCATGGAGCGAGGATCGACGACCACAACACAACTTCCAGCGCCGTAAGCGAGCAATGCACCGCCGGGGCTGCAGTCGGAGCAACCGCCGTTGCTCCTGGTCGCCGGACCTGGCAGTATGCCATCCCACATCGACGCCCGGCCTCGCGCCGACATTGCTCGATCAATTGCTTAATCAATTTTTTTTGTTTTGTTGTTGGTTTATCTGTCGATCTGATTTCAAGCTCTCATCTCGTTTGTCTCTTGACTCTCTGTTGGAAGAACAATGAGTTTTGAGTTGGAAAGTAGAATTCATATCCTCTGCATTAACTCAAAAGAGAATCTTTTGAGTTAATGAATCTCATCCGTCTTATCTATTTTAAGATTCGTGCAAACAATATTTGCACTAATATTGAAGGGCCAATATATTATAGACAAAAATTGGATTGGCTCCGTTTAAAATTAGACTGTTGAGATTCATTAACTCAAAGATTCTCTTTTGAGTTAATGTAGAGGATACGCATCATGGAAAGCACGAGCTGAAAGTAGTGGTTTGCTAAGGGGTTACTCGTGACCCGTTCCGGGTAACCCGTTAGGGGTAACGGGTAGGGTGGGTAGACGGGTAGGACGGGTACGGGTATAACCCGCAACGGGTAGACGGGTAGTTTTCCCAAAACTCTACCCTACCCGTTTATTACCCGTACCCGTTGCGGGTTGACGGGTACGGATATCCCGGGTACGGGCGGTTTTTTTTTCTTTTCTGTTTTTTTTTAATTTGTATGCTTTGAGATTCGTGCCAAATTAAAATTGACGACTCAGATCTCATATAGGGATCAAATTTGAGATTCATGCCAAATTAAAATGACGACTCATATCTCATTCTACTCAGTCAGGTATTGCACTGGATCTGAATTCTAAAAGTAGCCGCCAAAAATATTTTGAAATTCAAATTTTGTAACGGGTCAAGTACGGGTACGGGTAAAGGGTAGACGGGTACGAGTAGGTGGATAGACGGGTACGGGTACAACGGGTTTTTTTCCAAATTGGGTAGTCCGGTCTGTTTATTACCCGTACCCATCTACCCGTCTACCTGTTTGTACCCGGGCAACGAGTACGGGTATCTCGGATAACGGGTACGAACCGGGCAAAATGGGTTGAACCCCTAACGGGTTTAGCAAAACACTAGCAGAAAGACAAATTTTGGCTATAATACAACAAAAAAATTGAAGAATTGATGCCGTATCCGTTAAAATATTTAAAATTTATCTATTTGTTATAAAGCAAAAAAATAAACAAACACAAACAAGATAGAGAGAATGTAAATAATGGCTATCTTTTATTCATATATTTCTCATGTGTACAATACAAGATTACAATGCCTCTATTTATAGGCTACCAATTGTAAATGAAAAGCCATTACAATAATAAATACAAAATGAATTATAAATAGTAGTGGGATATAAATTCCAATGGTAGTGGGGTAGTGGAGATTAATATTGGGAGTTACAAATGAATGGACCATCCATTATATTCATAACACTCCCCCTTGGATGTCCATTATATAAGAATATGCTTCATTAAAATCTTACTAGGAAAAACCCTATGGGATAAAAACCTAGTAAAGAAAAAAGAGTACATTATTCTTTTAATGTGTATTAACTCCCCCTCATGACAAGATCTTTAAGTAGGCGAACTCCAATATTATGAACTAGTTTTTCAAATATTGTAGTAGGAAGTGTCTTAGTGAATAAATATGCTAGATTTTCACTTGAACGGATTTGCTGAACATTAATAGTATTTTCCTTTTGGAGATCATGTGTGAAAAAGAATTTTGGTGAAATATGTTTTGTTCTATCTCCTTTAATGTATCATTCCTTTAATTGAGCAATACATGCAGTATTATCTTCATATATGATCGTCGAGATCATTTTTTCAGAAGACAAGCCACATGTTTGATGAATGTGCTGAATTACAGATCTTAACCAAACACATTCTCGGCTTGCTTCATGTATTGCTAAAATTTCTGCGTGATTAGAAGATGTGGCTGTTATAGTTTTTTTTACAGATCGCCATGATATAGCTGTTCCATCACATGTAAATAAATAGCCCGTTTGAGATCGGCCATTATGAGGATCAGATAAATATCCAACATCCGCATAACTAATTAATTCTGATTTCAATACATTTGAAAAGAACAAACCCATATCCATTGTACCTCGGAGGTAGCGAAGTATATGTTTAATTCCATTCCAATGCCTTCGCGTAGGAGAAGAACTATACCTTGCTAATAAATTTACAGCAAATGATATATCTGGTCTTGTATGTCCAGCAAGATACATAAGTGCTCCTATAGCACTTAGATATGGTACTTCGGGACCAAGTAGTTCTTCTTAGTTTTCTCGAGGTCTAAAAGGATCTTTATTCACATCTAATGATCTTACAACCATTGGAGTGCTCAACGAATGTGATTTATCCATATAAAATCTTTTTAGCACTCTTTCAACATAAGTTTCTTGATGCACAAAAATACCATTTTTTAAATGTTCAATTTGCAATCCAAGACAAAATTTTGTCTTTCCAAGATCTTTCATTTCAAATTCTTCATTTAAACAATTTACTGCTTTTTGAAGCTCTTCAGGAGTTCCAATGATATTTAGATCATCAACATAAACTGCAATTATAACAAACTCATTTCCAGTTCTTTTCATGAAAATACATGGACAAATTGTATTATTTTTATATCCATGTTTTAATAAATATTCACTGAAACGGTTATACCACATGCGTCCAGATTGCTTTAATCCATATAAAGATTTATTCAATTTAATTGAATAATGTTCTCGAGAACCCAAATTACATGTTTCAGGCATCTTAAATCCTTCATGGATTTTCATATATATATCATTATCAAGTGAGCCATATAAATAGTCTGTAACAACATCCATTAGGCGCAAATCGAGCCCTTCATGTACTGCCAGACTAATTAAGTACCGAAAAGTTGTTGCATCCACCACAGGTGAGTATGTTTGTTCATAATCAATTCCAGGTCTTTGCGAAAATCCTTGAGCTACAAGTCGCGCTTTATATCTTACAATTTCACCTTTTTCATTTCTCTTTCGTGTAAATACCCATTTGTATCCGACTGGTTTTACGCCTTCGGGTATTGGAACTACAGGTCCAAAAACTTTTCGTTTTTCAAGGGAGTTTAATTCTGTCTCGATTGCGCTTTTCCATTTTGGCCAATCATTTCTTTGTCGACATTCATTAATAGATTTTGGTTCATGATCCTCATTATTCATTACATCTAGCGCTACATTATATGCAAAAATATTATTAATATCAATTTTATCTCGGTTCCATCTTATTCCGTTCATGATATAGTTTCTCGAGATCTCTTCATTTTCACTAATTTTAGATTCTTGAGTTTCTGCTGGAACTCCAATATTAGTTATAATTTGATTTTCTTCTGGATTTCTTTCTATCATATCCTCAACTTGGCCATTTTCATTCTTTGCTCCTTTTCTTTTTCGATGATTTTTTATCTTTGGAACCGATTGGTCTTCCACGCTTCATGCGTGTTATAATCTCATTAGTTTGTCCAACAGGGACATCAACTTTTATTGGAGCATTAGCAGCTGGTACATGTGATTTGGTCACTTTCTTTGAGTCTGTAAATGCGTTTAGCAATTGGTTAGTTAATCTTTGCAAATGAATTATCTTTTGAACATTTAGTTCACTTTCTTTAGTATGAGGATCAAAATGTGATAATGATAATTCATTCCAACTAATGTCTTTTCCCAGCTGATTATTTTCTCCCCCTAATGTTGGAAATTTTGATTCATCAAAATGACAATCGGCAAACCTAGCCGTGAATAAATCTCCTGTCATTGATTCCAAATATTTTATTATAGATGGAGATTCAAATCCAACATAAATTCCCAACCTCCTTTGAGGTCCCATTTTAGTGCGTTGTAGTGGAGCAATTGGAACATATACCGCACATCCAAAAATTCTTAAATGAGAAATATTAGGTATGTAACCAAAAACTAATTGTAAAGGGGAAGTTTCATTATAGCTAGTTGGCCTAATACGAATTAGTGTTACTGCATGCAAAATAGCATGTCCCCAACAAGATATTGGAAGTTTAGATTTCATAAGTAATGGTCTTGCAATTAATTGTAATCTTTTTTATAAATGATTATGTAAGTCCATTTTGTGTATGAACATGAGCTACAGGATGTTCAACATCAATTCCAATAGACATACAATAATCATTAAATGTCTGAGAAGTAAATTCACCAGCATTATCTAGACGTATTTTTTTAATTGGATAATCAGAAAAATGTGCTCTTAATCAGATTAATTGAGCAAGTAATCTCGCAAACGCCAGGTTGCGAGTTGATAATAAACTTACATGTGACCATCTTGTTGATGCATAAATTAAAACCATAAAATATCTAAATGGTCCACATGATGGGTGTATTGGTCCACAAATATCACCATGTATACGTTCTAGAAATGTAAGAGATTCATTTTGTATTTTCGCTAGTGATGGTCGAATAATCAACTTTTCTTGATAACACGCAGGGCATAACAATTCATTAGATTGAAAAATCTTCTGGTTTTTCAATGAATGTCCACATGAATTGTCTATTATTTTTCGCATCATTATTGATCCGGGATGGCCTAACCGGTCATGCCAAACTATAAACATATTCTTATCTGTAAACTTCTGGTTTACAATAACATATGATTCAATTGCACTAATATATGTGTAGTATAAACCAGAGGAAAACATAGATAATTTTTCCAATATGCATTTTTTATTTGAGATTTTGCTAGTTATATAAAGATATTCAACATTTTCTTCATTAGTTGTCTCAATATGGTATCCATTTCGGCGGATATCCTTAAAACTTAATAAATTTCTTTGAGACTTTGAAGAATATAGTGCATCATCAATATAAAGTTGAGTTCCTCCATGTAACAACAATATAGCTCTTTCGAAGCCTTCTATTAAATTTGTACTACCCGAAATAGTACTAACATTGGCTTCTTGCATTACTAAATAAGAAAAATATTTTTTATCTTTAAGAATGGTATGAGTTGTTGCACTGTCGACAAGACATATCTCTTCATTATTGATGTCGCTGTTAACCAAAGAAATATTCATTCTTGAAAGAAACATAAAAAAAAAAAACTAATCAATATATATATAAAAAAATGTAATCAATGATACAATAAATGACTAAATAAAATTTTATTTCCTTAAAAAGAAATTACAACAGAGATACTCCAACAACAAACAACAAAAAAAATAAAATATATTTTTTTTTTTTTCATTCCTAATCCAACAACAAAACAGAAATTTATTAATCTATTTATTTTTTATATCCTATCAACACTAATCAAGTGATTAGTTTTTATTTTCTTCAATAAAGAAATCAGCAACATCCAAATGAGTGACATCAAGTTGGCTAATATTGAAATTGTCATCACAAACAAAATTCGTCTCGATATTTTTCTCCTTATTCTTTAGTGATACTTGATATAGATCAACAAGATGCTTCGGCGTACGACAGGTACGTGACCAATGACCTTTACCACCACAACGATAGCATGAATTCTCTTGTTCTTTATTATGCCCACCTTTTTCTTTCTCAATTTTTTCATCATTATTTTTTCACTTCTGGTGGAGAGATATGTTCTTAGAATGATCGCAACGATAATAACCTCGGCCGCGGCCTTGACCACGACTTCGACCACGGCCACGTCCACGTCCTTGAAATTGTCCAGAATTGTTATGCATTGCTACATTCACTTCAGGGAATGAAGTAGAACCGGTTGGACGGGATTCATGATTTTTCATCAAAAGCTCGTTATTTTGTTCAGCCACAAGAAGGCAAGAAATCAATTCAGAATATTTCGTGAAACCTTTTTCACGATATTGTTGTTGTAAGAGTATATTGGATGCATGAAAAGTAGAGAATGTTTTTTCTAACATATCTTAATCAGTAATATTCTCTCCACATAATTTTAGTTGAAAACTAATTCTAAACATTGCTGAGTTAAACTCACTTACAGTTTTAAAATCTTGTAATCTCAAATGCATCCATTCATAACGAGCTTTTGGGAGAATAACAGTTTTCTGGTGATCATATCTTTCTTTTAAATTTTTCCATAAAGTAAGTGGGTCTTTTACCGTAAGATATTCAGCTTTCAATTCTTCATGAAGGTGGTGACGAAGAAAGATCATAGCTTTGGCCTTATCTTGTTTAGATGCAGTATTACTTTCTTTGATTGTTTCTCTAAGGCCATTTGCATCTAAATGAATTTCAGCATCTAACACCCATGATAAGTAATTTTTTCCGGTAATGTCAAGAGCCACAAATTCAAGTTTGGCAAGGTTCGACATAATGATACTATCACAAAAATATTAAGTAAGTTAAATAATATTCAATACTATAAAAACAAAAATTAATATTGAATGGATCTAATAATTCTTTTTTTTTAAGTTGTGTCTCTGTTTTATACGAATCAAACAAGATGGTTTTAATTAGGACTAGAGAACTGAATATCTCGGAAACAAAAATTAATATGGTTTTAATTGGGTTTAATTTGTTTTAGACAGAGAGCAAACCCAAAAAAAATTAAATAAATAAAACAAAAGAGAAATTTAAAGGTCTTGGAACTTTAATCATTAATTATAATGAAGCTTTGTTAAATCTAAAACCTTATATTATGAAAAAAAAAATTTGCAAATTATAAATTTATGATTAACATGTGGCTTCAATAATTTAATCCTATAATTGAACTTCGGGTCAATTGATAAAATTGATGAAATGGCTTCAGGCCAATTTCATTAACATAATTTATATTCATATGACTTCGGGCCATTAAATTAACATAATAATATTATCAGATGGCTTCCAGCCATATCATTAACATAATCTATGTATAACACAAAATAATGTAAAAAGATAACATAATATTATCACAATATAATATAAAAAGGTAACATAATTAAATATGAAAAATATTACCTTAAACCTTCAAATAGTAGAGCTCTCGTGCTGATAACGTGTTATAAAACAAAAATAAACAAACACAAACAAGATGGAGAGAATGTAAATAATGGCTATCTCTTATTCATATATTTCTCATGTGTACAATACAAGATTACAATGCCTCTATTTATAGGCTACCAATTGTAAATGAAAAACCATTACAATAATAAATATAAAATGAATTCTAAATAGTAGTGGGATATAAATTCCAATAGTAGTGGGGTAGTGGAGATTAATATTGGGAGTTACAAATGAATGGACCATCCATTATATTCATAACACTATTCTTTTTATCAAAATTTTAAATTTTTTCTAAATTAAAATATGATCTTATTTTTCTCATCTTCATTAAATTTGAAATTTTCAAATTTAATTAACTATTTAGACATTTAGTTCTATTTAATGGTTGAAAATGAAATATATAATTTGTCATATTTTTAATTGGACACATCCATTTAAAGTACATTACTCTATCCAGGCGTGCCACATCCCTCCCTCTCTAGAATCCGTATCACCCTCAGATATCTATATCTGAGGTGCAAGTTATAAATTTGAATTGTTTTTTCAACGTGGCACAAATCTTAAAGCAGACTCCTACAGTCTTAATGAGCTCTGGATTGACTTTGGACTGATTGGGATTAATTTGGACCGTCCCTTATTGCGGACAGATTCAAATCCAGTGAATTAACTCAAAAATTGAGTTTTAGATCGGGACCGTGCGATTCAAATACATGATAATCCATCTGAAGTGGAACACGCACATCTCAGGGAACGAATTTGAATCCCGACATGATCTCAAGCAACGGATTCGAATTAGACGGTGTCAATCCAAAACTTAAAAGTTAGATTACTTTAGGGGACCGGACCCCTAGTGGACTCCCCTCTCTAGGCAACATCTGTCCCTTTCTATCTCTATCCTTTAAATACTGGTATAATGTTTGATGAAATTGAGGTTCCCAAGTGCTAGTAATATCAACTCATAAGCATTTTCTTAGATGCAAGGTTAATTAATACTAAAAATAATAACAGAGAGAATGGCATAGATTGCACGACTGTCATTAGGCATAATCACAGAGAAAAAGACAAAACTGTTTTTAATTATCCCTTGTTTCATTGAGTGCGTGATAAGCTGGAGCACTTCACTTGGCACAAATCTCAAAACAGACCCCCCCCCCCCCCCCCCCACACACACACACACAAACCTCAACATGCACTAGATTGAGTTTGATATGAATGAAATTGATATAGACCGTCCATTATTTTCAATTGCACCTCCGGTACCTGAGGGGACACAGACTCGCTAGCATGCGCATCTTGAATTTAATGAACTTCTTCATATTGATAGCCTTTGGTTGCTTCTGTATGGTTCAGCCAGGAGCAGATCCATAATTTTCGTCAGGGGACAAAAAAAATATTAAATTGGATTTAAAGAGCTAATTGGATTTAAACTCATTAACTAATTGAAAACAATAAAAAAAACAATACTTTAACTTATATTTTTCAATACTCTGATTCTGATGCTTTAACTTATAATTTTAATTATCAATGATAATTCAATAAATTTATTTTGATTTTAACACTAAAATTTAATCCGAATTACAAATCAAATATCTAGAGAGAAACAAAAAAAAATTCAAAAAATTAAAATTAATCAGTACCAATAAATCACCACTAAAACTCCCATGTACGTGCCGTGTCTGTCCCTGGATCCAGCTGCACGAAAGAAAGGTGACCATGTTATGATTGACAGAAATATTATGTCCGATATCACAACTACTGTTCATACCTTAATTTTGACACTTTTAGACTGGTTCATGAACTGGGCTGGTCAATGAACTTAATACCAATATAATCCAAGCTGCACTAGAAACCCAAATGAAGAAGACATGTTGAATTTTGACCTGATTGGGTAGAAAACTTCAACCTTTGTTGTAGCCGACAATATCAACGATTTTCTTTGAAACTTTCTGACATAGATCTTCCTCGAGTACCTGTATGAGGTGACTGGTACTGGATGAAAAAGCAATTCAGTTATTCAGTTACTCTAATCAATCTTTTCATATGGAGAAATTTGTGGCACTTGAGAAGAAGCAGTTTTTTTTTTTTTTTTGGGTTAGGCTGCCCTGCAGTTGCAAATAAGGGTGGCAATAAGCTAGTTTGGTCTGAGTTAGGCTGTAGCTCAATTTGTTAATTTTAAATTAAGCTATAGCCTAGTGAGCTGGATTTAAAGCATTTGAACTAAAATCTCAGCTTGAACTCGTGACAAGTCAGCTCGAGCTGGCTTGCTATAATTGATTGGATATTGTTTTTAGAAAAAAATGAATTCTACAAACTTTTTAAATCGAACAGAACTGAGCTGGATTGAACTAGACAATATAAAATGCATACAAATTCACAAATTGATGACTAACCGAACTAGCTCGATAGCTGGCGAGCAAACTAGACCCCAACTTGAACTCGTTAATTCTTGACCGAGCTAGTGACGAGCTAGCTCGTTAACAACTCGGTCTAATAATGAGCGAGCGAGTCACGAGCTACGAGCTTTTTTGTCACCCCTAGTTGCACAAAGATCATAGGAATTCCATGCAGGTCTGGGCTGTTCATTTCATATCGGATGGTCGCAATCAGATTGGATTCTTAATTGCTAAGAAATTTATTCAGGCTGTATGGGCAGGTAGTAGACAGCTATTTGGGCAAATCAGGTCTGGCATGTCTGATCCAAAATGAATGGCTCAAATTTGCCTGGGACCATCTTATGATTTCTGTAAAATGAAAGAGGTGCTGGACCCTCTTTTCTTATCTGATCATGTTAAAATTGGACCAAAAGAGTAAATTTTCCAATGAGAGTATCGACTAACGTATCCCATTTTGAAGGACATTTTGGTCACATTTTGAAGCATGCACAAAAATAGAAGAAATCTGTATCTTATGAAGGCTTAGTGTATATTATGAAGAAATCTGTATTGATATATGTTTTGTTAATTAATTAATTTCCCAATTAGCAGGGCTTAGTGGATCACAGTCAATACGGTTGCCGAAACATTCTGATGAGGATAGATACTTGACAGCAGTGCTGTAAAAAATGTCCAAGACAACGGATTAGTTGGTGACGGTGGCTAAATCATCACTCATACTCTTAACGGAGGCATGTTTGTGGTGGAACCCAATTAATCGGCCATTTTTTTTTCTATTAATCGGCTGTTTTACCGATTAATCAGCCGTTTTACTGATTAATCGGTTGATTATTCCCGTTTATTCCTGTTTATTTCAATTTTTTTCAATTATTCCCATTTAATCGGCCAAACAAATGAAAGGTGAGAGTTTTAGTTAGCTCCCCTCTGTTGTATTATTTTAGAGACAATGGTAAATCAGATCTTTTAGGGAAAAAATATGCCAGCTATACTAGTATTACTACGAAGTGTAACATAGCATTTATAAGTTTTAAGATTTCATTTTGAGTTTTCTTGGGAACATGCGAGAGTTCTTATCAGAATTAGCAGAGTTTGATTAAAATCCAAATGTTGTTATTGATTCCCGAGTTGATCTAACCTTTTCAATGGCTAACAACAATAAAGAAACAAAACTCCTAACTGACCCCAAATAAAACTACTTTTTATACCTCTTATGGTCATGTTTGGTTATGAAGTAAAGTTAAACCGGATTAAATTGCTTATTCCAAGCTAAATTAAAGTAAGTTAATCATATTTAGTGGAGTAAGCTAAATCACCTCTCTAGATAACGTAAGTTATTCTGATTTAACTTAAATTTTACTTCATTTTAAATTCTCTTTGTTACTCCTCGTTTGATTTCTTAAATGTAAAATAAAGAGTTTACTCCATCTCTTACTCCACAAAAAAACATGGCCATAGGCCGGTTAAATATATGGAAACAAGTGAGGAATGTGATTTTCTTGAACTTGAGGCCGTGATAAACGGTGAGCGAGCAAGCTTTATCCAGATATCCAATTGGCCCAAATTAAGCCTGAAATGACATACAACTTAAATTTTGTTGTCTATGATATAAATCCCTTTTCAATGTCACCTTGCTCAACCCTTGTCCCTGGAAGAGTGGAAGTACATAGGTTGGCTTCAGACAGGGGGGAACCTTTCTCTTTTTATTTTTTTCTTGGCTTCAGACAGGGGGAAACCGTTTTTGAAATCTTTTACATACCACAAAAATGAGGCAATTCTTTGTTTCATTTCATAAGCAAGAAGCCAGCGAAAGTATTGTAACCCCTTCATTACATGCTCTATTACACAATACAAATACAGCTTTGTTAAGGCAGTAGCACCTTGCATCTTCTCCTCCTAGTTGATCAAACCTTAAATTTCAATGGCTAACAACGATAAAGAAACAAAGCTCCTAATTGAACCCCAAATTGACTCTGGCTCTGATTCTGATATCGACTCAGATAACTATACTGATGAGTCGAGGCTTATGTACACCCTAAACCTAGTTCTTAGCGGCACCGCACGACTCAATATGCTCCTCCCTACTGCCACCATCCTCGTCTTTACAATCTTCGCCCCTCTGTTCACAAATGATGGCCATTGTAATACCATAAATAAATGGCTGACAATTGTTTTCATCTCAGTTTGTGCAGCCTCCTGCATCTTCTTCTCACTGACAGACAGCTTTCGTTCCCCCACCGGGCGCCACATATACTACGGCATTGCCACATGGGACGGCATTTGGACTTTCAACGCTCGGCTCCGGAGAAGAAGGGTTGCAAATTTGGTGGATTACAGGTGGAGGTGGATGGATCTGTTTCATGTGGTGTTGTCTCTAGTAGCATTTGGTACATTCGCAGCATGTCACCACAATGTGGTGGCATGTTATTACACAAGCGCCCCGAGAAAAGTGATAAACAGTGCACCGCTGGTGGTGGGTTTTGTGGTGAGCGTGTTGTTTAATTGTTTTGTTTCCATCACGGCGAAGAGGAATTGGATATCCATTCTTACTGCGAGGTGACATGGTTCATTTACGACATTAGGTTGAGAAAAATGAACATAATGTATTTGCTTGAATTCTTGCGAGCTTGGCAACTGAAGATTGTAATTGAAATTTTAGTGTAGGAAGATTGTAATTGTAAGATGAACTAATGTCGATTTTGTAATTATTAAGATGGGTACAAAAATTCAACGATCTGAATATAGAGTTTTTGTTAAATACTTAATAAATAGTAAAAAAAATTCAAAAAATATAAGATTTGATCTACAAGCACATTTTAACATATCAATTATGTTGAACGGTTTAGATCGACTGTTTGAAATTTGAAAACTTTAAAAATGAAGAGTATAATTCAGTATCACCAAAAAAGAGTGTAATTAGATCCCTCAATGAATAATAGGATGTTCTTTTTACAAAAGAATTATATATAACGATTATATATAACGAAGCTGTTAGGACTTAAAAATTAATGTGTATTCAAATTAAACAACGTGTTTAGCCTTGCATATGTAATGCCGAAATTTTAAAATGTACCATAATCTTAAAAAAAAAAAGACAAGTCAAAACAACACGATTTCTGAAAATTTTGAATTTTGACATGGCCGTATCTCCAAGGTGCGGCCACCTTTTTGCGGGCCGCATTCCCTAAATATGGTCACCCCCTTTTTTCGGTCAGATTGAACTGCCACACGAGAAGGATACCAAAAAAAAAAAAAAATGGGCCGCAGCCCCTAGATGCTACTTGCAGAAAAGTAGCCACATCTAGACGATATGACCGTGTCAAAATTTGAAATTTTCAGAAAATGTGGTAGTTTAGTTTACCTTTTTTGGAGGTATGGTACATTTAAAAATTTCAGTATGTAATGCTCAGCAAAAAGTTTAGTTTAACCTCGCATATAGTAATCCACGAGGAATCTTGGGCGATATTATTATTCACTACTGGACTATTCTTAGGGGTGTCAACGCGTCGAGTGGAGACATTTTTATATACATACCTATTATAATAATAAAAAAAATATTTATCCTTATCTATTTTTTCGAATAAAGTATGGATTGGATAAATAGATAAAAAAATGTCATTAACATTTCGATTTGTACTTTTGATAAAATATTTTTCAAAACAAAAATAAAATAAAATAATGAATACAACCAATTTGTATGATGAAAATTTAAAAAAATACAAAACTTTATTGTATTATGTATCATCTTCATACAAATATATATCTATATATATAATTTTATTTTTTTAATTATCTTATACGAAAACTGATAAGATAATGGAAAAAAAAAAATCATTACCCTTATTCGTACCTAGTAAGTTAATGAAAAAAAAATTCCATTATTTATATTTTTAGATACGATATAGATCAAATAAACAGATAAATTGATGCTATTAACATCCCTAACTATTCTGGAGGTAGCTAATTGAGATGCTTACTCCTCGTTGTTGTCTATGTCCAAGGAACTAACCTCGGAATTGCCGAAATTTTTAAATATACCATTTATACAAAAAAAAAAAAATCAAATCACCACTTTCTCTCAAAATTTCAAATTTTGACATGGCCGCATTCCACATTTAGGGGATGCAGCCACTTTTTTTTTTTTTTCTTTGTGCAGTTCAATTTGAAATGAAAAAAAAGGGGTGGCCGCATCACCTAGGAGATGCGGTCATGTCAAAAATCAAAATTTTCAAAAATTGTGGTTGTTTGGTGTGTTATATTTGAAAGTATGTTATATTTAAAAATTTCGGTCGGAATTGACCACTTATTATACTGCCTCGCCTACTCCGAAATATTTTGGCACGGTGGTGGTGTTTATTCCATTGATGGCATGTATCAATTAAGTAAAAGGGGTGACTTGTCAGTAATTCTAAAATATTGTGGATTGACATGCAAATCTCCTTTTCCTACTTTCCACAAACCTTATCTTGACGGTGCCCACTCTTTCTTAGACGCTTATTCCTTTTTTGGTTCTTTTCCAAAATTCTAGGTTTGTCCAAAATTTGCTCGGTCCGGATCCCTTGAAGTAAAAATTAGAGTTTGGATACTGACTGTCTGATCAGTAGAATTCATGGGACTCTTTAATATTCGTGCAGATTGTGATCAGACGGTCAATATTCAAACTCATATTTTGAGTTAGTGTAGGTGATTCGAAGTTATGAATTATAAATTTATAATTAAGATCAATTTTCATTGATTTGTATCATGATGATTAACTTATATATGCATATGAATTTATGTGCTATAAAATATGAATTTGTGCATGAATAATAATTTGGGTCATGAGAATTCATTTACAATGTCATTTTTTTTTATTGCGGATCTTAGGATGTTCTATGATGATTGTTGCATAATATCGCTAACAATGTTGTTAAAAATATGCGAGTAAATTCTACATTGTTTATTATTATTATTATTATTATTATTATTATTATTATTATTATTATCAAATTATATGAAATTTTTTATATTTTTTATAGAAATATATGTAGTAAGAAAATCCGTTCTTATGTTTTCTATCTGATTCCGTTTATTTTTTTGGGCAACGTAGATTGATGAACCACGGATGAATAAAGGTGGTTATTAATTACCGTTTTGAAACACAAATTTTAAAGGTGCTACTCATGTAGAAATATATCAACATTGTTCCTTCACACAACATTTTTATTCAGGATGAAACTTTCTAACATCATTACTCATTTGTAAGAATCAACTTTTGATCTAGTGACAAATACACATAACTTCTATGTAATATAAATAAAGATTTGAAGGAAGCTGGTAGAGGTTAGACCTCTACCTTTCATTTCAAGAAAATCATTACTCGCTTGTGCGTTGTCTCATTTGTTGCTGGTATGTAGGGGAACAAAGTCCGAATTTACTTGTTTAACTTGTGGGGTGTGTGTGTGTGTGTGTGTGTAGCATGCATTAATAAAATCTGGTTGGTTTAACTTGTCAATTTTCAAATACTGTTTGAGCTCTGTTGAGTAGACTGTGTTGCTTTCTGGTATGCTGTGCAATTGTCAATTTTGTTGCTTGATGTGCTGTCTGCTCAGTAGAGCTCAGTTGAGTTCATTTTTCAAATCATTCTTAATCTATTATATATCTTCTGTTATGATGTGTTGCTTGCTTTCCTAATGACGTTGTAAGCATACTTGTTTTACCGTTGTTCATTTGCAAAGAAAGATTATTCCATGCTAACATACTGACAGTAGTTTGGAACTTAGTGTTGACTTGAAGAGTAAATGACAACTTTGACAACTTGAATACTATTGAAAAGCCTTGAAATTTTACCTTGACACAACAATTAAGGCACTTATGGGAGCTATATATATATATATATATATATATATATGGGAGACTATTACCTCAACCATTGAGAATTTCTTAAACCCTTGCGCATTTCCAGAGTCTATGACATAATGCTAACTTAAGCAATAAAATCAACCTAAAATAATCCATATCCCAATCAATGTGATTGCCATTTAATTAACATCTTCATTGAAGCGAAAAATAAAAAATCCCAATAATCAATAGTTACAAATTATCAAAGCAACCTTAACGTATAACACTGACTCAACCATACTAAACATGATAAGGCTCCATCGTTCCAAAGCCAGCCTTTAAATAAACAAAAGAAAAAAGAAAAAATCTATGCACCCTCATTGTAGCGACAAAGAATGGCATTTGAAGAGAGAACTGATTAGATTGCGGTGAGTATCCCTCTTCAGTTAGTGAATAACTTCTGCTTGGACTTTTTCTATTTTAAATTTAAAAAAAATAATCAAATAGCCATATAATAACATAAACAAATACAAATTCCTCTAATAAGCCATGTCTTAACAGTATTACTACTGAGAACTTGTAAAATAAAAATATATGTTACTAGAGCCTGGTATGGGTCAACAACATGAATATATAAAGCCACCAACAAAAAATAAATAAGAGACAATGTAATTAAACAAGTTAGCACGAAGAAAGCACGAGGAAACATTAATAATTAACCAGCATATTACTGGTATGTGGTAGTGCATTCATATATAACAAATGTACATAAGAGACTTTACCTGTACTGTGGAGAGGTGGGGTTGTGGTCCTGCTTCTAACACCCATTGTTGTAACTAGGACTTCTAGGGCTGTTACTAGGAGTTGCAGGACTGTAACTTGGGGTCATTGGTGAGTACAATGGTGAAGTCGGTGAGTATGATGGTGAAGTGGGCGAGTGTGTCAGAGATGTTGGGGAGTACACCGGTGATAACGGTGATGTGGATGAGTATGTTGTAGATGTCGAGTAGTCGAACGGTGATAGCGGTGATGTTGGTGAGTATGTTGGAGATGTCAGGTAGTACACCCATGAGGTAGGAGAATAATAACTTGGCGACCTTGGGCTGTACCCAGGCAAGGTCAGGCTGTACCCGGGCAAGGTCGGCCTGTACTCAGGCGAGGTCGGGCTATACCCGCGTGAAGTAGGACTATACCCAGGAGAGATCGGCCTGTACTCGGACGAGGTCGGCCTGTACTCGGGAGAGGTCGGGCTATACCCGCACCAAGTAGGACTGTACCCGGGCGAGGTCGACCTGTACTCGGACGAGGTCGGCCTGTACTCAGGCGAGGTCGGGCTATACCCGCGCGAAGTAGGACTGTACCCGGGCGAGGTCAGCCTGTACTCGGACGAGGTCGGCCTGTACTCGGGCGAGATTGGGATGTCCTCAGACAAAGTCGGATTGTAACCGAGCGAAGTTGGGTCATACCCATAGGAAGATGAGCTGAGCCTGGACAAATGAGGGATGTATGATGGACTTGATGGCAGAGCATATGGCGGGCTATTCGGTGAATATCCAGGTGAGCTAGGACTATACTCAGGTGAAATCGGGATGTACCTGGGCGAGATTGGGCTGTACCCGAGTAAGGTCTGGCTGTACCTGGGCGAGATTGGGCTGTACCCGGGGAAGGTCGGGCTGTACTGGCACGGAGTAGGGCTGTACCTGGGAGAAGTCGCGCTGTTTCCAGGAGAAGTCAGGTTGTACCCGTTCGAGCTCGAGCTGTATCTTGGAGATGCACTAGGCGAAAACGTAATGCAATACTTAATTTGTTCGCCATCTCTAGCCTCAGGCTTGAGGCAAGCATGAGAAGGGGAGGGTAAGAAACCAGGTGGCATCTGGTGTAAACCAGAGAATGAATAGTCTCCCGTGTTGTTTTTCTTAGGGTAAGGGCCAACCTCCTTGTCTTCTCTTATCCTTTTTCCAGAGCTGATCTTGACACACTTACTATCAAAGCTGCTCTCCAAATCAGTACGATCCTGTATGTTCTCTAGATTTGGCCTTTGAGACACATTCTGTATTTGAAACATAGATCCAACCATTCAATGTGTGTCATATAAATGAAATTTGAAAACAGAAAAGGGTAGAATAAAACATCAAGAATTACCCGCTTAATGTCACAGGATGGTAGAGACACTGGTCTAGCATGCTGGTCAACAGTATTCTGCACAACATTTCCCTGGATTTGATAAGAAGTTCAGAGTCTAGAATAATTACCTATATATAAATAGGTAAAGAATAGAAAATCATGACAAGAACAATGTTACAGATGTAAGAAACATACCACATAGGTGTTACCTACATAAATAACTTTTACTAATTGGTTTGCATGTGTACCAATATTGGGAATTCAGTTCAAACCAATTTTCTTGGAATCGTCCCTATGCTTCGTATAGTCTACTACTAGTTTCAATGGCAAAATAAGTCCTCGACAAAATCGCAAACAACCTGTTAATTTATGGTTTGAGTTAGCTCATCAGATAAGCAAGGAGCTTATTGATGAATGGAATTAAGATCTCAGATATTAGGAAGTCAGATACAATGCCCATAGGGTAGAGGCATAGCAGTAAATTGATTGAATACCTCCAAGAAGAAGTATTATCTGTACTACTACTAATTACTTACTATGACGAATGGTAGATAACACTTATTAGGTAGGAGCATGATAGTTCTTCAAGATCCTCAGAATAAAATAAATGGAATTCTTATGTCTTTAGTCTTTGTATTTAATTAATGCCTCATATATCCGGTTACTGCGAAAAGTTTAGAAAAGGACAAAAAAGAAAATTAAAAAGAGCTAGTGCTATACATACCAGTTGGCAAGGAGTTTCTAGAGAAGCTGAAAGAGGTCTTTGGTTTGCTGTTATAAAACTTCCCCACGGACCATACATGGGTCCTGACAATCACAATTTCAGAACCAAAGAAGATACAAAATTGTCAAAACTTATTTTAATTAAAGGCAGAAGCAACAGCTTTTTTGAGATTAATGTCAAATGGCTAATTTTAAATTGGCCAACAAATATATCTTATGTCATTTGTGAAGGTTGCCATATTTTTGGGGTCTATTTGTATTTACTTGTGAGGTACAAATCAAGCAAAAACCAGTATAATGTCTTATCCTGATTTTCTCTTCTGTTGAGGCTTAAACCCTAACCCTATGTTGTCTTCATAAATTATTCATGTAGAAAAAGAAAAACTTGAAAACTCTTGTGCTATGAAAAGTAATTACCCAAATTCCTTTCTGACAACTCAGTGCAATGCTCAAATGGCTTAGCGTAGTCACCCAAGATTTGATGCAATCTCGCGTCCTAATAAAAGCACAGTAATTCTTGTTAAAAAAAAATGAAAAGATAAACAAATTGATCAAAATAGAGCATTTTAAATTTGTTTTTAATGATCGGTCTCAACAATCCCTACTTTGATAACCATAGATTAGACTTAAAGAAATTTGATTCAACACCAAAATCGACAATAATATATTAGTTATCTAAATCGTTTCAATGAAAAGAGCTCACAATTTCAGAATCAAAATTTTCCAAAACCTCTCCGTCGCCTCCGGTTTTCAACGCATGACGCTCCCTCGCCTCCGGTTTTCTATCCTCCTCCATCTATTAGCGCAGCCAAAATGCGAGCAGAGCTAGAGTCGACAGTACCGAGAAAGAGCGATCGAGAAGATATCAGCGAAAACAAAGGTTTTGGTTCGCGTTTGATCGAGCGCGCTCGTTTGATCAGCCGAACTTGTTTTTTAATGAGGCAGAATTCCGTACATAAACCCTCAAAATGTTAATATTAGAAACCGACCCTCAGAATTCCTATTTTTAATAAAACCTAGTTACTCTTTCTTTTTAAAAAAGATTCAATCACTATTTTAGAAATATATATCCAAAATTAGAATCTCGTTTTTTGTTAAATATATCGATACCATAAATAAATAAATAAAATCCAGCGTTCTTTCTATTTTCTTTTATTATTAAATAATACTTGCAATATTAGTACATAACAGGGCCTAAAATAAAAAAAAATGATAAAACTAGGATGCTCAGTGTAAGGCACAACAACAATCCATAATGGGATGTATATTAATGTCGAGTTCGATTAGTACAACATTGATATCATATAATATCAACTTTAAAAATTATTGGATATATTTCAAATAATTAATCTAAATCGTTCAAATTAATTTATGTGTTTACATTAAAAAAAAGAATTATTTTAGTATTAAATCAAGTGGTAAAAAATATTTTTAAAAAAATCATTAAAATTAACTTAAATACTCCCATATTTGACCGCTGAATTTGATACTAAATAAATTTAAAATTTAAAATTTTGCACGTAAACGCACAATTAATAAAGTAGATCGGTTTGAACAGTTTAGATTCACCATTTGAAGTCAATTCGATAAGTTTTGGAGTTTCATGTTATATTGGCTAAAATGACACTGATACTATACTAGCTAAATTCATTAAAGTTGTTGTATGGCTAGTCACATTGTGATGTGAATTATATAGTGTGCCGTGCTGTCATTAAGTCATCTTTTTATATGAACTGATCAAAATCGTAAAAAATAATTATTGCACACTAGTTACAACAACAATCATTAAACTTGACATGACTTGTAACATTTAATCAGTATTAACTATTTTTTTGAATTTTAAGTTTATTTAAATGTGAACAAAATCAGTAAAAATGTGAAAAATTATTAAAAAATAAAATAAATAAATAATGTTATAAAAAAAATTATGTGTGGAAAAAAATAAAATTACCTCAGAAAAAATTATTATTATTTGAAATAAATGTATTATTAAAAAAATCACCATATATTTTTTTTAAATCCGTATCTAAAGCTAATTCTGAATTATACCTTAATTTTCTCCATATTTGCGGATACTCTAATAGTGGAACACCTCAAATTTTTGAAATTTCTATTTCATAATTATTTGATCATTTTTATGAAGTTTTTTTATAATAATAGAAAACTTAGACCTGCAATTATAAAATTTAGCAGCTTCGAAGAAATTTTTCTTAAAATGTAAAAACAAAATGTATATAGTTCCTAATATCTACCGTGTTTCTTTCTTATATCTATTTTTTTTTTCTTATTTGCAGATACTCTAATTATGGAACGCCTTAAATTTTTTGAAGTTTCTATTTCATAATTATTTAATAATTTTTATGAAGCTTTTTTATTAAAGAAAACTTAGACCTTTAGTTCCTGTTCGGCCTGTTAAAAAATAGAAATGGGAATAGTAATCAAAAGTTTTAAACTAATTTTTATTGTTCACTATGGAAAAAAAAAACATCAGTCTGAGTGAATTTGTTTTTCCACGTGAACAGTAATCTACCGACAGGGCCTTAGTTATAGGGGTGTTCATTGGGTCCGGTTTAATCGATTTTATAGTTCAATTTTTTGGTTAAATTGATTGGTTTGGTTCTGTTTAAAATTTTTAAAACCAATTAGACCAAACCGATCAAAAAATTTAAACTCGTTATCCATTGGAACCAAACATTTTAAATAAATTAAAAATGATGACATAATTTATGTTGTTTGCTACAGTCTAAACCAGTTAAACCGAATTGAACAAATTTTTTAAACTTCATCTTTAAAAGGTTCAAAAAATTAATATACAAATGTTTATTTTCATGATTAATATCATATTTCGATTCAACCGAATAAACCAAAATTTACTTCAGTTTGTACAATTCGGTTTGGTTTGAATTTTGAACTAAATAAAAGTTTAATTTGTCTATTTTAATTCAGTTTGAACCGAACATAACCGATGAACAGCCCAGATATAAAATTTAGAAGCTTCACCCAAAAGTTTTTTAAAAGTTAAAACAAAAGAAATATACTAGTAAAAATAATTTTAAATAAAAAGTTCCTAATTAATATCACGTTTCGCATGGTGGTGTTTATTATGTTAATTATATTGTTTTTATTTAGCTATGGCATACATTAATGGGTGGGGTGTTTGTCCAAACGGTTTTGGATAAAGTTATATTCAAAATCAAGTCTAAATCGTCGGATTGGTATCAAAATATTTGTGAACGGTTTAGATTTGTAGGACGGCTAAATCGTTTACACAAATCCCGAAGCAGATCGAACGGTTTGGATCTTGCTTTGGATTGGATTTTGTCCGCAAGACTTATAAAAGAATTCTTAAATATTGTGGATGGATTTGCAAATTTCCTTTCCCATCCTTTTCTTTGGAAAAGTCAGTGATCACAGTGGAGAGGAAGAAAGAAAGAGCGGGCATGGTGGGCAAGTGTCCGGTCAGGCACCAATTTAAATTGATGGCGCTGCAAGTGGGCCCCGCGATTAATTCACTGACCGAAGGAATTAAAGGACTGAATCACTGAGAAGAGGACCCACCTGGCGGAATGGATAGATCCCTCCGGAGCGTGAACTGGAAACTATAAAGAAAGAAACTGTTGAATGAACCCATATCAGCAAAGAAAGCTGACATGGACGCTGAGATGGCTTCACAGGACTGATTAGCAAGATCCGTTCAATGAAATTAAGATTTTGTGTGTTTTCATCTCTCAAATTGGTTTACGCCATTGTATTCCGTTCTTTCAATTTCTCTGAAAATGGCTCCATTCCTTGCTTTCTGAACGAATTTCAGAAGTTGCATATATTTCAGCAAGATAAATTGGTGCTAGTGTTGCAACATTTCGGCAAGATAAAATCAATTTGAACATAACAGCAACAGCATCACATTTTGTCACAAGTAATTATAACACAAGAGTATGCAAACAGCAAACATCATAAATGTTCCATTAAAATAGGAAACTTCATCATAAAATGCAAATACTACAATAGGAAACATCATAAATGTTCCATTAAAGCCTCTAGTTGGTAATTGGTACCATAAAAAAATTAATAGAACAAGGGTAAAGCCAGAAATAGATGACAAGTATTCTGTTAATTATCTGATCTATGTGACAACAATTGAGATATGTAAAAAAAATCATATATACAACTGAGCTAATATTAGGTTTCAATTACAATTTAAATAAGCACATGATAGTTATAAATCTACTCAGATAAGATATTTACTCAAAAGCAAGTTAGTCACCCTTGAAAATTGCTAAAACAACTAAGTTACTTGAATTTGTACATTACATAGCATGAAAGAGAAGAGAACTCAGAGGACTACCAAAAGAATAAATTTTCCCTTGCGAACTAGAATAATCAAGTCATGAAGTCTACATAATCTACCACGACTAAAAAACCAGCACAGCTCCTTCCAATGTGTGTCACTATCCGTAAAACCTGAAATAAATACACGAAAAGAACATAAGCTTGCATTCCAATCTGGTATATTATGATGTGTTTCTTTTTTACAACTTTAGGCCATACTGCCATCTTTTTATTGGATTAGTAAATTCTGACCCGACTTGACATGCAATCTAACCTAATCCCATATCAATCAACATCTTTATGACAAGCAATCAGGTTTAATTCATTTCCAAAAAGAAAAATCTTAAACAAAATCCCCTCAAACTATAATCTCAGATAATAATCTGGCTTAAACCAAGTCAGTCTTGCCAAAACAAGAATTGAAGTCAAGAGCTGAAGTTCACAGAAGCTTCACAGTACCCAAGTCGGTCCTTGAATGGAACATGACATTGTCCGACCAGAATAAAGATGAATAGACTAAATTTCATCTATTAAAAGTTACTTGGTCCACTCATTTTATGTCCCTCTTGATCATATGCCAAACAAACTAAAAAATTATTAAGTTTTATGTGGATGCACATTTCAAGGAAAAGATCAACTCCAGGTTACAATTTAAATTTTAAAGTATTAACTCCAAAGAGAGATTGTGCTTGTGGCACCCGAACCCTTCTCTTGCATATATGAATGAGAAACACTGGGGTATATGATCAACTTCTGTATGACATCACGTAAATTGGCACAAAAAAATAGAGGAAAAGGGTAATTCTTATACATACCACATATGTACTTCAGCTGACCACCTATCAGCATGGGCTAGATGCTAATGCCCGCTGCACGGTATGCAATAGGAGCTCCATATTTTGACAACCAATGTTTAATGCTTCTTTCAAAATTGAAATATCCATGGTACCATTTTCAGCATCACGAAAAGCTCTCTCATAACCTCTTGTTCCCTCAAATGCAGAGTTCATAATACTGACCTGGGAAAATAAGATAGATGAAGAAAAATTAAACATGATGTCGATCTGTACTCAGAATAAATATACCTATTCGCAACCCTACATCCCCAAATTGTAAAAAGGCTGAACTAAACATAAATATACAATTTGACCCGGTATTAACCAGTAAGTTGCATACTTACATACACCTTGAAGTAAAGATGTGTATGTGCCAATAAGTTAATTTATTAAATTGCAAAGATTAACTGGATAAATCAAATAATTCAGTTTTATACATCTGAGTAACCAAATACTCGACTAAATTTATTGTAATGACCAGTTAATTTTCACAAGATTTGGGAAAAACAAAAACATTATAAAGTCATTTCAATAATACAATTGAAATTTCTACCCGAACCAGAATTAAAGAAGCTTTAATGAATTTATCAGCATAATAACCAAAAGTTGGGATGAAGAATAATTTACATAATCGAGTACTCTACATAATGAAGGAGGGATGTTGGAGGAGGCAGATGAACCCAACACCGAGAGGAACTCCCCTGAATAATAAAACAATACATAAAGGAGCAGAAAATAAGAATAACATGTCACAATTAATTAAGGAATAAATCTGCCTATCACCAGTGTGATTAGACATGTGATAAGTTTGCTTCGAGGAGCTGAGTGCCCTTCATATTCACTTGACAATCCCTACTGCCTATCACCACTAATGGGGGTTGTTTTAGCTTGTTTTGTTTAACATATTTTCCATTGTTCTGGATTTGTCTGTTCATTTTATATAAACTACGTACTATGACAGTCATTGACAAAGTAATAATCCAGGCAGCATAACAATTATTGGTTAATAAACACAATGTAAGGTTGACGAAATAAACAAATAAAGAAATACCAGGAGGTTTGTTTCGGAGAGCAATATTAAGGTTGTCACTGTCTTTGGATGTGCCTAAGTTTTTGTAAAAGCCAGCCTTCATAAAAGCCACTTCTGTACATTTGTAAGCAAGTCCGGCTGGCACAACATGCATCCAATGCTGAAATATAGGTGCTACATATCTGTTTTCATAGAAAGAATTTAGATCACAATACATAAGATGCCAATAGCATTGTCCTCCCTTTTTAGAAAAAAAAACAAGGTCAACTTGCAACCCAAAACCTTTGCAGGACTTAGTCGTGGAAAGGCTAAAAACAACTACTTTTACCACCTCATACATAGTTTGATTACTAGAACTATATATGTGTCATCTATGATAAACTTGTGTGTGCATTTTGGGGTATCTCTAGGTTTTGATTTATTGTAATGTTGTCTTAGTAGGGATGAGGTGTTCATTTTATAACACATTCAACACAATTATACATATTCCCCTTCAGATCCTCAACATATCATTTTTCCATGTAGACCTTACAAAATGTAAAACATCATGAATTTAACCTGTAAAACCACCATAATATTTCAAATACCCTCGCAAGCAACAATATGTTGAAAGGATGCTACGAGCTATCTTAAATTAACATGACTTATTGGCCTATGCAAAGGGCAGAAATGCAAGTAAATTTTAAAATTAATGGGGAATCCATCGGTAGTTGGATGTTCTTTGAAGGGAACTCGTGATATTTTTGTTTTGCAGGGACAATATTCCTGGTTTTGTACCAACTCTTAGAAAATACCATATTTGCATTAAAAGACGAGGTCTTTGTGAAAAAGATTATACTTACTTGCACATCTTGCCTGCATGAATGTATAGTTTCATGGACTTGTCTGCATCTCCAGGCTTTATATCGTTCAAGTTTACTGGTTCTAAGATGTATGCAGCATGCAAGAACTTGATTGCTGCTTCAAAATAAAGCTCAGCACTAAGTTTGTCCTGACCAGTTTTCTGAAATAGAATATATAGTTAGTTCCACTGTAACACTACTATACACAAAGATAACACAGGAAGGCCATGTTACTGACCAAACCGGTATGGTCTGCTTTTTTGGGGCTTCACTCACCAGAAAGAGATATTTGACCGAAACTAGAAGAAACAAAGAAATGCAAAAAAAAAAAAGACAAAAAAAAAAGAAGGAACAACCAACAAAAAAAAAAACCTGGGAAAAGTAAAACCCTACCAGTATATAAACCATAAGTGTTCTGCACAAGCTAAATTCATGACAATTCAAAAAGACTATTATCCAGACAACAACACAAAATATTCAAACCTTGAAACGATATGCTCTCTGCTCCAAGTCCTCTGCTTCTTTATTAATAGCCATTGCTTGCTTTAGCTTACCTTGCATCTCTTCCAGCCTCAAAATATTATCAACTGTGACAAATTGCACCTTCTGTTCTTTGTTATCCTTTGGAGTGCAGGGCACTATATCCATCGCTACCTTCTTATTGGGGACAAGAATACATGACTTTATTTGTCTGTCATCCCTAGTCTCAGGCTTGAGGCAAGCATGAGAAGGGGATGGTAAGAAACCAGGTGGGATCTGGTGTAAACCAGAGTAAGAATAGTCTCCCATGTTGCTTTTCTTAGGGTAAGGGCCAACACCCTTGTCTTCTCTTATCCTTTTCCCCAAGATCTGAACACACTTGCTCTTATCCTGTATGTTCTCTGGATTTGGCTTTCCAACACACCCTTGTCTTGGGGCAAGAGGAGGCCTGTGAAACACATTCTGCATTTCGAAAATAGCTCCAACCTTCATTCAATGCGTGTCATACAAATTAAATTGGAAAACAGAAAAGCGGAGAATAAAGCATGAAGATACCTGTTTAATTTCTCGGGATGGTCGTGACACTGGTCTGGCCCACTGGTCAACAGTGTTGTGCATAACATTTCCCTGGATCTGATAAGCAGTTCAGGGTCCATCATATAAACAAGTATATAAACAGATAAAGAATAGAAAATCACGACATAAACCAAAGGTTTAAATAGCGTTTGTCCTGCCATAGCAAAATGGCTAAAAAAACGGCGCTATGCCCACGCTGTTATAGCGTGCTATAATGTCAATAGTGTCATAGCTTTTATGGTCTAAAAACATTATAGCACACTATTTAGAACTCTGACATGAACAACGTTACAGATGTAAGAAGCAGACCACATGGGTGTTACCTACAGAATACCTTTTACTAATTGGTTTGCATGTGTACCAATATGGGAATCCAGTTCAAACCAATTTTCCTGAGGAACATCCTGAGCATTGTACAGCCTGGTACCAGTTTCAATGGTAAAACAGATAACAAAATCGCAAACAGCCTGTAAATTTAAGGTTTGAGTTAGCTCATCAGATAGGAGAAAACAGGGGGGATTCTTATGTGTTTGTTCTTTATGTCTTCAATTAATGCCTCAGGTAGAGATCAAGGTTCTAAAAGTTTCAGAAAAGTATGAAAAAATTAATTACAAAGAGCTAGTGCTACATACCAGCTGGCCCCTGGTTTCTACAGAAGCTGAATATGAGGCCGTTTCTAATGCTAGAACCGAAGGACGTCTCAGCTCTGCTGGTAGAAAACTTCCCCACTGACCAAACATAGGGCCTGAAAATTGCAATTTCAAGGACCAAAGAAGATACAAGATGGTCAAATGGTATGCTTAGAAATTCCAAGGCAACCACACAAAAACTCATTAATATGAAACGAAACAACCAACGAAGCTAATCAAAATCTTTAGCAGCATCTTCTTTGAGATTTAATATAAATGGGTCAAATGGCTAATTACGAATTGAGGTTTCTTTGTCTTAAATCGTGCAGAAAAAAAAAAAAAAAAACTTCTTCCAATTGAGGTAATATATATGAAAAAAAAGTTACCTAAATTTCTTGCTGACAACGTGGTGCAATTCTCAAATTGCTTAGCGAAGTGACCCAAGATTCGATGCAATCTCGCGTCCTAATAAAAATCCATTATTTTTGTTAAAAAGAAAATGAAAAGACAAAGAAAGTTAACAAAATAGAGGTTTTACTACACAGAAGGTCGATCGGGAAAGATAAATTCGACTCACAATTTCGGAATCGAAATCTCCGCTCAATGCACGGCTCCACCTCTCCGTATCCTTCTCCATCTATTATCTGGCGTAGCGAAAAGAAATGCGAAAATGCGCGTGCGAGAGTCCGGAACAGAGAGCGAAGATACGAAGATATCAGAGAGAGCGGTGAGAGTAGAGAGGAGAGCAGAGAGAGCGAATATATATAGCGCGCCGACTTTCCCCTTTTTCTAACGAGGCACTTTCTTGTTTACCTCTAAAAAAAGAAATTGCGTATCTCCCCTCAAAAGTTCATAATACCATATTTAACCTTTCTAAATTTAAAAAATTACAAACTTACTCATTTTATTGTCTTTTTAATTAAAGTACATTTTAAATTCATAAAATATTTATTTATTATTTATTAAAAAAAAAGAATAAATACATAGCATGTTTTAGAAAAATACTAGTTTTCTAATTGAACTATTTTCGAGAGCAAATCTAACGTTTACACAGTAACATCTAGGTATATACTTGTTTGAGCATCAAAAGCTGATTTTTTTTAAATATCCAAAAAAAACAAATTATTAAAAATAACCATGTTTAAGAAAAATTATAAAAATGCCCAAACCACCCAATTTTTCGACGGTCCTGAATTTTTATTCCGAACCGCCTATTTTATCGACAATCCGAGAATTTTTTTTTTCAAATCAAATATTTTTATATAATCATGTTTTTTTTCGACTGTACCTCTGGTTTTCTTAGCAAAACGGGCTCCAAGAATCATGAAAATTTGCCGACATATTGTCTCGACATTCTAGAACAGCATGACCAATGTATATATAGGCCGGACCGCCAAATTTTGAGGCGATTTGGACATTTTTATAATTTTTCCTGAAACATGGTTATTTTTAATAATTTATTTTTTTTAGTATTTTTTAAAAAATCGGCATCAAAAGTAGAGAAATTATACATTTACTCCCGTAAACATTCCAATTAAAAGAATGTCATTTTTTTAAAAACATTCTACATATGTTAGTTTACTCTAAACCTTCCGATTAAAATAATGCTATTTTTCTGAAATATTCTACATATTTTAATAACATGAGGACAAATATGATATTATGAATTTTTTAGGAGAAAATACGTAATTTCAGTGTTTTTTAGGAGTATACATGAAATTCCCCCGATTTAATGAGGCATAATTCCGTATAAACACTTAAAACGTTAAAATTAGAACAATGATTGAGATGTGATATAAGACATTGGTCATTATTATAGTGACAAGATTCACATATTATATCTGAATTACATTTGAATAATTTGTTTTTCTAGTGAAATTGAACTGAACGCCAAATTCTTTGATTGACCAAATTTTGACCGAATTAAACCCGAATAATTCATGAATTTTACTAATTTTTCCCATAATATATTTTGTTTTTGTTTTTGTTTTTGCTCTCTTGCAGGACTGAGATTGCTAATCCGAATAATTTCGAATTATTTCCGAATTATACTCTTACCAAGGCTAAATATAAATTAAATAAATTAAGTCAAAACTAAAGTTTCTTAAAAGTTGTTGTGATAGTTGAATTAATAGTCTGGTTTGATTCTTCCCTTGTAATGAATGAAATTTATCAAGTGATTTTTTATTAAAAAAAAATTCTGAAAAAAATTGGTTGCGTATGAACTATTGTTTATCCCCTTAATTCTTTCTTCTATTGTCCGAAATTTTTTAAATACCATAATTAAAAAAAAAAATAAAACACCTCCGTTTTAGGGGAATTTCACATTTACTTGGGCTGCATATTGGCTTTGCGGTCCCATTTGTGGGGGAGGGACTGCAGAGCCAATCTAAGGCTAAAACACATCCCCTGCGGCCTACTAAGTAGGGCCGCAGATTGGTTTTGCAGCCTGGATAAATGTGGAATTCTCCCAAAACGGAATATTTTGGTTTTTTTTTATTATTATGGTATATAAAAAAAAATCGGTTTTATTGTTAATGCTGATTAACTCTAGATCTGAGATATTATTACAACAGTTGTTGAACAATTTGGCCCATTCGCTATGTATTATGGTACAGGTTTTTATTTTGATTTCAACACAACAATTTTTAAGCCCTAACAGCTTCGTTATATATATAATTCTTTTGTAAAAAGAGCATCCCTATTATTTCATTAGTTTTGCACTTACATTTATATTTTTTTTTCCTCAAAGTTAGGAGCGAAAGTACTAACAAAGTCTTAAAAAAAGAACGAAAATAAGCAAAGCAATGAGACTAAAATTTCAATTACAATCTTCAGTTGCTAAGCTTGCAAGAATTCAAACAAATACATTGTGTTCATTTTTCTCAACCTAATGTCGTAAATGAACCATGTCACCTCGCAGTAAGAATGGATATCCGATTCCCCTTCGCCGGGATGGAAACAAAACAAACAACATGCTCACCCAAAAACCCACCACCAGCGGTGCGCTGTTTATCAATTTTCTCGGAGCACTTGCGTAATAACATGCCACCACATTATGGTGACATGCTGCGAATGTCCCAAATGCTACTAGAGACAACACCACATGAAACAGATCCATCCACCTCAACCTGTAATCCACCAAATTTGCAACCCTTCTTCTCCGGAGCCTAGCATTGAAAGTCCAAATGCCATTCCATGTGGCAATGCCATAGTATATACGGCGCCCAGTGGGGGAACGAAAGCTGTCTGTCAGTGAGAAGAAGATGCAGGAGGCAGCGCAAACTGAGATGAAAACAATTGTCAGCCATTTATTTATGGTATTACAATGGCCGTCATTTGTGAACAGAGGGGCGAAGATTGTAAAGACGAGGATGGTGGCGGTAGGGAGGAGTATATTGAGTCGTGCGGTGCCACTGAGAACTAGGTTTAGGATGTACATGAGGCTCCACTCATCAGTATAGTTATCTGAGTCGTGGTCAGAATCAGAGCCGGAGTCAATTTTGGATTCCATTAGGAGCTTTGTTTCTTGATCGTCGTTAGCCATTGAAAATTATGGTTTGATCAACTAGGAGGAGAAGATGCTAGGTGCTACTGCCTTAACAAAGCTGTATTTGTATTGTGTAATAGAGCATGTAATGAAGGTGTTGCAATACTTTCGGTGGTTTCTTGCTTATGAAATTCAACAAAGAATTGCCCCATTTTTGTGGTATGTAAAAGAACCCAAAAACGGTTTCCCCCTTTCTGAAGCCAACCGATATACTTCCAGGGACATGGGTTAAGCATCTACGGGGGTGATATTGAAAAGGGATACAAGTTGTATGCCATTTTAGGCTTGCTTTGGGCCAATTGGAGATCCGGATAGAACTTAATTGTTGGCTCGGCCTTGATCATGACCGCTGGTTCAAGAAACTCAATCAGACTCCTCACTTGTTTCCATATATTTAATTGTTACAAATTATAAGAGGTATAAAAAGTAGTTTTAACGTCTTATTTAGGGTTTAGTTAGGAGTTTTGTTTCTTTATTGTTGTCAACCATTGAAAAGGTTAGATCAACTCGGGAAGTTGTTGATTAAGAGTGCAGATCAATTACATCAATAACAAGTTATGGATTTAAATCAAACTCTGGTAATTCAGAGAAAGAATCCCAGAACTCTCTCATGTTTCCAAAACTCAAAATGAATTCTTAAAACTTATAAATGCTATGTTACACTTCGTAGTAGTAATACTAGTAGTATATATAGCTGGCATATTTTTTCCCCAAAAGATCTGATTTACCATTGTCTCTAAAATAATACAACAGAGGGGAGCTAACTAAAACTCTCACCTTTCATTTGTTGGGCCTAAATTAACAAAGAAAAAGTGTTGTAAAAATTTTCGGCTGTATTATCCAATGAATGAATATAGGCTCTCCAACAGTTTTAAGTACAATTGCCATAGATCAAGTTGATCTAGGAGATCTAGGAGACCTAAGAGGAATGCCTTCTGTCAAGTACCCATCCTCATCAGAATGTTTCGGCAACCGTATTGACTGTGATCCACTAAGCCCTGATAATTAGGAAATTAATTAATTAACAAAACATATATCAATACAGATTTCTTCATAATATGCACTAAGCCTTCATAAGATACAGATTTCTTCTATTTTTTGTGCATGCTTCAAAATGTGACCAAAATGTCCTTCAAAATGGGACACGTTAGTCAATACTCATTGGAAAATTTACTCTTTTGGTCCAATTTTAACATGATCAGATAAGAAAAGAGGGTCCAGCACCTCTTTCATTTTACAGAAATCATAAGATGGTCCCAGGCAAATTTGAGCCATTCATTTTGGATCAGACATGCCAGACCTGATTTGCCCAAATAGCTGTCTACTACCTGCCCATACAGCCTGATTAAATTTCTTAGTAAGAATCAAATCTGATCGGGGGACTGTCCAATATAAAATGGACAGCCCAGATCTGCCTGGAATTCCCATGATCTTTGTGCAACTGCACAGCACAAATTTCTCAAGTGCCACAAATTTCTACATATGAAAAGATGGAACATAATTGCTCTTTGAGTGTAACTGTTGTATGATTTTCCTAATGACCCAAAAAAAATAATAATATAAGGTGTTAGCTGCACAAACACCATGAACCTTGGTACTCATAAGCTATGATAAAATTTGAAGTAACATGCAAATTAAAAAAGAAGAAGAAGAATAATACCATCAGCCATGTCTTTTGTCTTGTGAAGAAGAAATGTGCCAGAAAGGATGGTTACAAAGCCACACATCTCTGTCACAATTTGTGTTGGGTTTTGCCGATCCCAATCCTGCATTAAACAAAGAGCTATAATATGTTAATATCTTTCCTACTTATCAGAATAGTAAAATGGTGGGCATCTATAATATAATGGTCTTCAAATCAATTTTAACATATATCAATCAATAATGGGCATCTATAATGTGATTGGGTTTCATTTCTAGCCTACCCCAACTTGTTTGGGACTAAAGGCTTGGTTGTTGTTGTTGTTGTATCAATCAAACCAACAAGTTTCTCAAGCCCAGTTGTACATTCGATTTTTGAGAAAATAAATACCATACAATTAATGTTAACAAATATAAGTCAATGCAACCTTACATCGTTTGCTTGTACTAAATAACATATCTTGACAGTTCATAATTGTAAGAGAGGGTTACCTTGAACATGATAACACTAGCCAAAATTGTAAGGGATGTAAACATGGTATAATATATTGGTGAGACAACAGCTGTATTGAATGTATCAAGAGCCTGCACAAATATCACAAAAAAAAAATTGTACAAATTCAAAGATTGACATCTAAAACTCATTGTTTACACAAATCAAAGTAGAAAGACAATCAGAATCATTGAAACTGCAATATACCTTGTTAAGGTAGTTCATCTGGGTAATTATGCATGTGAACACAACTATTGTGAAGATCCAAGTTTGGGGATAAATTAACTGATTCATCCCAGAAAATGTAAGTTTTAATGCGATCCCAAGTGCTTTTACACTCATAACCTGCCAATTTATCAAATTATAACATAAGTTGATCCAAAGATTAAGATATGATCGAAACTTTAGGTTACTACAACAAACAAATAGGATAGAATCACTTACCGAAAGAGAACCAACAAGAGAACAAACACCGATGTAAACCATTATGTGAGTCTGGCCATACTGTGGTACAATATAAAAAACTAATATAAAAACCGCCGCAAGGACTACCGCCGCATATAACAGAAAAGCTGGAAAACAAAACAAAAAAGCAACATTATGACATTTTGCAGAAATTTATCGATTCACTCATATGAGTATCGCAAATGACACAAAATCATTAATAAATCCTTGCTTAGTAAATCCTTGAGCAAATGACACAAAAGATTTGGTGTAAATTGTAAAACTGAGAAATGTCAATCCAGTTCACAATTATGGAATAACAATGTGCCTAATTTATGTTTTAAACTGTAATTAATTAATTAATTCCTTTGTTATATTGAAATAGTGGAAAACCTGGTTCAGTAGCAAGGTCCCAAACTTCAGCAACAGACTCAATGGCACGTTCCTGTGGTGCATGCAGAACTATGGTGGTGGAGCCCACAACACAGAGTACACAACCAAGAATTCCAAATATGTGTAGCCTCTCCCGCAAAATAATATGCGCAAGAGCAGCACTGCAACCAGGACAAGAAAATATAACCAGTCAAACCTTAATAAAAGAGATCATCTTGTTTTGCAACTTTGATGCTTCATGATGTTTTGAAGTGGATTCTCTTAATTGTTATGTTATCTCCCTGTACTTCATATATGGTCCCGTACCCGTATCCGATACGTCTAGGATACTATATCGATTCCCGTACCTGCATCGTTGTATTGCCGTATCGTGTTGAAAATTGTCGTATAGCCTTATCCATATCATTTCCGATACAATGCCCGTACCCGTATCCATACAACATAGCTTAATTGTATCGTTTCAGGTGCAGGACAGCAAATAAATTCACAAATAGGGTCTTTCTAAACTCAACAACTAAAAGTTTGAAAACTTTATCCCTTACTGTAAAGTGCATAAATTAAGTCCAACTTCACCCTATTAACAATAATGGTCTGTAATTAAGTTTCAAATCCCCTTTATATATTTGAGACATAAAACTCAGATTAGAATCAGTTGACCAATATAGCCTTAGTTACTTTGAATTGCACAATTAAAGTTAAATGAAGAAGCCAAGAGAAACCAAAGGAGCAGACTGGAAACCATAGGAAAACAGTGGACGCTCATACCAGTACCAATTCTATCCATAACAGGCAAAACAAAAAACTTGGTTAACATATGAAAGAAGCACTAACAAATTGCAAATTTGAACCTGATGATAATACTGAGAGCACCCAGAGGAGTGACCAATATAGCAGGAGCAAATGCATATGCCGCGAAGTTAGCAACTTCACCAACCACCACTGCAAAATATTAAAAGCCTAATCAAGCCTATATGCTATGTATATACAGAATAAATTTCTATTTAATAATATGTGCTGAAAATTTAGAAGTTTATTAGCACAAGAGGTGAGCACTCACTTGCAATCATTCCCGCCCACCACAGTGGCTCGTACAAGTATGAATAGCCACCAGCTCCTAATTAAACTTTGAAAAAGTTAGCACTTTGTACACTATAACATATGAGTATGTATCAAATGGGAAGATAATCCACCATTCCCAGCTCCCAACAATTATTCTAGATAGAAGTTATTAAGTTACCAATATAAATGAATCCTTACTTGACCAATCTTCAATATCACCAAAAAGACAGCCATCCCAAAAATTAAACCACACAGCATTACAATTTACAAGAAACACTGAAGCCCTTGATTCATTGAACATATATGGACCACCAAATATGCAGTGAGTAATAAACTTTTTTATTAGTTATTACAATGGTACTACTAACTGTTGCATAAAAACCATTAACAACAGATCTCCAAATTAAGAAAGCATGAGAACAGTGACAAAAGGGTACATCAGAACTGAACTGAAGGGCCTAGCACCTACATACTAATGTTAGAGCTATCAGATCCATACTATGGAAACCAGAGAGCAATAATTGTGGAATGGGCAAGAAAAAAACAAACCTGCTCTGACACCAGATGCACCAGCCTTCTTTAACCCCTTCTTCTTTACAATAAAACTCGCCCCAATAAAAGAGCTAGAGGAAAGCGCCAGTACAAGCCCCTTTATGTTATCAGTTGACATGCCGGTGTACGACGCAACCCAACTCCCGGGCCCACCCGCCATGTCAGAAAGGCGAAAACTGAAATTTCAGCTCAAATTAAGACTTCGAAGAACAAATTAGCGCCGTCTAGTATACCGGATCCAGCGGCGGTGGTGCAATCAGTGGGATCCAGAGGGCGAATCGGCCCCACCGCTAGATCCCTCTTCTTCGGTGGTGAAGCATCAAACTAGATCGGAAAAAAGAAGGTGAAAAAGGTGTAGCCTTGTGAGTCGATATGGGATCTGACTGAAGAGAGATATCAGCAACGTTTGCTTTGGTTTGGTGGAGTGAAGAGGGAGAGAACGAATGAAAGCGCACGAGAGAGAGAGAGAGAAAGAGAAGGGAAAGAATTCTGCAATGGACGTGGTTCACTCGGGGGATTTGCGAAGATTTACGTTCCAGATACAAACCAAGACGATCCACGTTCAGAACTGGTCTACGAAACAACTTCCGGCTTGCGGTGAATCGATGGGATAGAGAGACCATTGTTATATGTATTATGGCAGATTATCTCCAATATAAATGTGAAACGGGTCAAAATGTCACATTTATATGAGTCGCTATATTCTTTTGATACTCAGGAAGTATAGAAAGTTATGACAGCGAGTCGAGAGAGCGAAATGTCGGCGAGCAGGGATATATACAAATTGATCCGAAAGAGTAGTGGGGACCCAATTTCAGTTTGTGTTGTGCACCACTAGGAATAGACCAAATCCAGGAGGTAATTTCTCCAGTAGTTCGTGCTGTTGTGGAATGTGGACTATGCATGCAGCACACTAATCCTTGACTGGTTCATCAGTACAGTACTCTGAGGTAACAAGATATTACCCTTTATATTTGAACCGTCAGATCAGATATCTGACCAATCCGGTCTGAGGTGGAACGCACAATGGCCCTTTAATATTCGTGCGGATTCCAATCTGACAGTTCGCTTCTAAACAGAAATATTATGTTACCTTAGATAAGTGAGCATTGACCGTATGTTCTGTTTCAGTATTGGATAAAATAGAATGCCTGTTTTTTTTTCTATGAAATCTGCTGACAAACGAATTGGATGTATACGCTGATGTTTTACAAGAAAGATTTCTAATTTGGGTCTGACATATTCGATTAGTCCAAAAATAACCAACAATTTTTTAAAAAAAATGATAATTTAAAACCTGTTACAAGGAAAAGCGAGTTTCAAAAGCATTCTTCAAATAAAGATATAGCATACTAACGACATTCAAAAAGTTTCATATTCCTTCTGAAAAGTTAGATAATGATGTGATCTTCAAAGAGCTATTTGAATTTGAATGGGAATTTTTAACCAAGAGTAGTCCATGGGCATATCTGCAATTGGATTCTCTAATTTGTTTTATTTGTAGTTTTTTTTTAAAAAAAAAACCAGTATTATTTCCATGAAAACTTGAAGTCTAGCATAAACGCAGATTTAGGTCCTGTTCGACATAGTCACTGTGTGAGTGGGAAAACAACTTAGGCTTATTTTAAAACTGATTTTTTTTTCTTTTCACGCGCACAGTAACAGACAATTCAATTTAGTTCATATCTCAAGTCCGTTTTCAATTCCATGTATCTGCCACACTAGGCCTTAGCTGCACTTTGTTTTGGGTGAAATTCATAATAGAAAATAAAAATAAAAAAAAACATTGATTTTTGAGAAAAATACAGATTTAGTATGCCATTTGCTAGAGCGAAACATGGATGTTTTATTTCTTTTATTTCAAGTAGCATTATTATAATCAGAAAATCGACATTTTATTTCATTGACATGGATGTTTTACTTTAATAATACATTGATGTTCTATTTTATGATGAAGTAAAATTGTGCTCAAATAAAAAATAAAATAAAACATCGTTGTCGATGAAATAAAACATCAATTTTCTGATAATAAGTATTTAGCTTATCTGATGAAAATCGGTTTTTTTTTATGAAGTAAAACACATATTAAGTATGCATTGCACTCTGATTCAAACATCGATATTTTTCTTTCTAAAACATCGATGTTTTCACCACGAGTGAAATGGAGACCACTCAAACATCAACATTTGATGAAATGTCGATGTTTTTCTTTATTAAAACATGAATGTTTTGTCCTTGAGTGAAATTTCTCGAAATGCATGCTACTTTTTTTTTAATTTTTTTTAAATGCTACAGATAATAAAATCGTTTGGATTCCACGATTTTCTACCCTGAGGTGGGTATTGCACTATTGCTCGGGTGTGTTTGGATGGAATAAGAATAGTACTAATTCGAAAATAAAACTATTCTTTTAAGTTATTCAATGTTTGAATAGAACAAGAATAGCACTAACTCACTATTATTTGTTTCTTTTATATGGATTAACTCATTATTCTACTAACCTAACCAATAATTGAATTAGCTACTATTCTCAAACTTAATATTAGCTGTATTGTTGCTCTATTTTTTTTGTTTCATCCAAACATTGTTAATAACTAGCTTAGATGAGTTTATTCATGTAATTTAAGTGTAATTTGATATTCCTCAATAACTGTTGATGCAAACACTTATAAATTTCAAATTCTTTGTAAGATAATAAAATTTACTTAAAAGTTTATATTAGTTTCGACTATTTAATTTCTCAAGAAAAATTAACCTTCCAGCTAAGGAGATATATATATATATATTTTTAGAATTATCAATTCAATATGTTGTTAATAAATACAAATCTTTAACTTTTAAGGAATTTGTTTGGAATGAAATGTTGTTTCATCCAAAATGACGGAATAGAGTCAATAGACATCCATACCCATTTAATCCTACCCATAACCAGACCAACAAAAAAAAATTTGAACAAAAAATATCTAATTCAAACTCATTAGCTAATCAGGTATTAGATAAAAAAAAATAATGCTCTAGTTTTTAATTTTCAATGCTCTCATTTCTAATTTTCAATACTCTAACTTCCAATTATATTTATCAATTATAATTCAAAAAAATTATCATAATTTTAACTCTAAATTTAATATTAATTACAAACTAAAAGTCCAGCGAGGCAAAGTCGAATTGGAACCAATAAATTTGTACAAAACTTCAAAATCCTGCCCCCCCCCCCCCCCCCGGACTACACTGAATTCACCCCTGATCTCCCACTATGAACTGTCGCATGTAATGAATATTTTCATGTTAATCACTCTTATGGTCAAGTTTTAAAAAATATATATACTCAATGAATAAGGAAAGCAGGACGTGTCCGACAGGACTTCAGCTTGGATCCGATGGTCATTGGACCGAAAGTGGTTCCAATGGGTTCGCTCACCATCGGATATGTTTTAGAATTCGTGCACACAAATTTTAAAGCATACACAAAAGTGCGAGCACGAATTCTAAAGCAAATCTAATGGTGAGCGAATCCATTAGAACCACTTTGGGTCCAATGGCACAATGGATCCCGCTTAGAACCGTATAATTTGACAGTTGAAGCGGTAAGCACGAATATCAAAACAGTGCCTACCGTTCATCAGACTGATTTTGGTATGATGCCCATAAAAAACTGAAATGTCTGATGGGCTTCATGGATTCGAAGGTTGTTTGCAAGAAATTTTGGGCCGAATATCAGTATTTATTGATTGGGCTTTGGTTGCTGGGGAAATAATGGGCCGCTTTTGTACTAAAAATATGATTGCATCATTTGCCAAGCTACCTCCAGTCCTCGGAACTCTGCTGTTCTTGCTCCTCTAATTCAACTTTCTCTTTTGCTTTGCTTTCCCTTTTGAAAAAAAGACAATTCTATGCTATCCTCCTCTAAATATATTTCTCATAATTTACATTTTACTTGGACTTTATAATTTGTGCATTGTGTTACCGAGAGAGAATGTAAAATGCACTTTTTGGAGGATGGCAGAAATGACACGCCTAAAAAGTTTGTCAATTTTGTTTTTAGAAAAAGGTTTATCATAGTGCTTACAAAAATGTCATCATTGATATCATCATGCAACCTAGGAATGTTCCTCCTAGGATATTGATTTTGTTCTGGCTCCGGAGTTACAGGAAGAGAGTATCTTCTGCGGAGTATTCTCTGCGGAACTGTGTGGAGTTTTTAATCCGATTCGTTCGTTTTGATCAAATGAATCATATTAGAGAGAGCTCAAATTTTGAAATCTAATTTGATCCATCTGATCAAAACAAACAAACTAAATTAAAAACTCTACACAGCTCCGCAGAGGATAGCATTCCGAGTTACAAGTGTGTGCATTATTTCTTTAGATGGACCGCCAATCAAGAGATCAAGCCCGCTAGGGGGTGTTGGACTTAGACAGGAAATGATATGGGTTCAAAAAATAGCAACACATTTTCACTTAGTGCATGTGGGTAATTTGATTCTTGTGTTGAGCTTTTGACAACTGTCATAAGTTTCATCTGTTGCTATCATAGTCACAAGATTCGTGAATTAAACTCAAATAATTCGTTTTTTTTTTTGTGATGTCAAATCGAACACTGAATTACAGAACTTTGATCGAATTAAACCCAAATAATTCATTAATTTTACGAATTTTTTCTGAATTATTCGCAAAAAATTTCCCAATTTTTTCCATAATATTTTTTTTTGTTCTCTTGCAGAACTAAGGTCTTTGGTCCGAATAATTTCCAATCATTCCCGAATTATACCAGAATTATTTCCAAATTACGAATTTTTAACCTCATCGAATCAAAACCAAATAATTCATTTGTCACTATTGTTGCTACTTGCTAGGAATTTCATGCCAGATATTACCAATAAAATTGTTGGTGAGTTTCATTAATTAATAGGAACACACAGTGTAGGATGAATTTCAGGTATTCTCTTCAATATTGCGTATTTTTTCCTCAAAAGTTTATAATATCATATTTATTCTTCATAATTATAAAAGCTCACATATTTATCTAGAATAATATCTTATGAAGTTTTGTTGTCCAGAGTAATATCTTATATCTTTCATCTATTAATGAGTTTGGCTAGTATAACATCAGTGTCATTTCAGCTTATATAACACTAACTCTAAAATCTATCAAATCAACTTCAAACGATGAATCCAAACCATTCAAACCCATCTACTTTATTAGTTGTGCGTTTACATGCAAAATTTATAACTTTTCGAATTTATTTAGTATTAAGTCAAGCGGTCAAATGTGTGAGTTTTTAAATTAATTTTAATACATTAATTTTTCAATATTTTTGCTACTTGATTTGATACTAAAATAACTCGAAAATATAAAAAATTTGTATGTAAACACATCACTCATAGTGTAAATCGGTTTGAACGGTTTGGATTAGTCGTTCAAAGTCAATTTAATAGGTTTTAGAGTTAGTGTTATATAGGCTGAAATAACGCCGATGTTATATTAGCCAAACTCCCTTTTAATACGCGAGTTTAGATCAGTACAGTGTCCTATCGTGTAAAATGAGATACACATCATTGTTTTTAATCTGACACGAGTCTTAAAGCACACCCTATAATCTAAATAAATACTGAAATTATTTAAACTTGGCTACAAGCTTGTCATACCATCTTCCTCAAAAGTTTATAATATCTTATTTATCTTCAAAATTATAGAAACTCACATATTTATCCAAAATAATATCTCGTAGAGGTTTTGTTGTCCACAGTAATATTCTATATCTTTCACCTTTTAATACGCGAATTCAGATCAGTACAATATACATCATTGTTTTTGACGTAACATGCAGAGGCGGATCCAAAATTTTCATCAGGGGCAAAAATTATTGAATCGGATTTAAACCCATTAACTAATTGGGTACACAATAAAAAATAATACTTTGACTTATATTTTTAAATACTCTGACTTGTAATGTCTGATGCTTTAACATATAATTATAATTACCAATCATAATTCAAAAAAATTATTTTTATTTTAACACTAAATTTAATCCGAATTACAAATCAAACATCCAGAGGAGGGCAAAACAATTTCCAAGAGAGGCAATGTCAATCAGTACCGATAGATCGCCACTAAAGAGACATGCCGGGTCCGCCTCTGCTGATACGAATCTTAAAGTACACCCTATAATCAAAATAAATACTAAAATTATTTAAACTTGTCATACCAAGTGCGATGGATACCCACTGCATAAGCATCCATCCAATAAAACCTACCATGTAGGGGCTAGCTAATAACAGACACAACACAACACAACACAACACAAGGGATGTGGGTCCGGGTTACTGGATCTGTTTGGCCTCTCAAAGAGCATGCATGCACATAGAAATTCAATGAATTCTTCCTTTTCACCCAACCAACTCCCTAGAATCCGGGGTCAAGTGAGAGATCTCACTCAACTCCCAAGTTCCACTAATTTCTTACAAATCCTCACAAACAGTTGAAATTAAGTAATAATTTTTTTAAAAAATATATAGTTTATTTGGTTAATTATTTTCATCATTTATTACAGGTTTTCCATCACTATAATTTACATTGTTAATTAAGATAAACCAATTACATTGACATGCATTTGTATTAACAGATCGGTTTCATGAACAAAAGCTCAGGGACGGATCTAAAACTTAATCAAAGGTTGCTAAGCCACACCTATACTTTTAAAATTATAATTATACATATAGAAATTTAATTGATTTTTTTTAACTCTTTATATAGTCTAGCCATTCTTAATAAATAACAAATGTTTAGTTGTAACTTAGTGATTAAAGTTTTATTTTGTGGTTGATAAGTCCTGAATTCAAATCTCACACACTATAATTGTGCATTTTAATTTTTAACCACTCCTATTAAAATTTTCTACTTCTGCAGCAGCAGAAACTGACAGTAATAACTAGTTTTAAGGGGGGTCTGAGTAATAATTTGGTAATTATGTGGTATCCAAGACATGATCTTCACCTTTTTGTATCTATGTAGATGGTATTCCCAAATTCTATACGGTTCGCTTACCAACAGAAATGAATATCATCTGATAAAGAAAAAGTTTATAATATAACCATGCACGCTCAACTCTCTCGAAAGGCACACTTGACCAAAAAAAAAAAAAAAAAAAGAAGTTCCCTCTTCCTTTCCTCACCTCCCAAAACTACCTCAAACACTACACGCACACGAGAGTTTTACCAGATAGTTTACACTGTTACAAGATAAATAAGGGTAAATATTTTAACAGAGTAGTTTTCGCTTCATGCAGCGCATGAACTTTAGAATCAAAACAGCACTGCATATGGTTTGTGCGCTGCATGTAGCCAAAACTGCTCTGTTAAATATCTACCCGAAAAATTAAAAGGTTTGAGTACATAATTTGCCATCTTTTAATTAAGTGTTTACCAAGTACACACAGTAATTTGAGCTTACGTTAAAGCATGTGATTATTTTTTAAGGAGTGTTCCTAAGCATATCAGATATGATATATTTATATACTCCCACAGTAACCATCTTCATCCCTCTAACCTACTATACAATATATCACCATATCCAGAGAGAGAGAGAGAGAGAGAGAGAGAGAGGAGATGGTGAATGAAAAGATGGACATGTTATGGGAGGATTTTAACGAAGAATTGTTTCGGTCTCCATTCGATCCAATGAAAGAAGGATACAGTTACCACAAAACACCGAGGCAGCAGCATTATAGCGTGGTGTCGCCGGGTCTTGCACTCGGCCGGTCAAAGAGCAAAAGAGGAAGCAAGAATGGAAAACCAGGGCTGATGGTCATGCTTAGGGTTTTGAAAAAAGTGTTCTTCACTCAGAGAGATTCAAAGAGGAGATCTAGGTACCAGATTTGAGGCTGATCAGGGGCTTAATTTCTCTTGGTGGATTTGTTTAAATTTTGGGATTTTTAATTCCTTGTTCTCTGCTGAGAAGTGATGTGTGGTTTTAAACTTTTAATTACTAGAACTTATGTATTGTAAAATTTCTCATTGACAAGATGTATACTTAATTTCCTACTGAGATGAGAACTTTGATTTTGGTTCTTGCTTTTTTTTTGTTTGACAACAAATTAAATTTGTTGTGTACTATAAATTAATCTAGTTTCCTGTGTTTTTTCTTTTCACTGATATTATGGGTAATGATATTGACAGAGTATTTTTTACTTAATGCAGCGCATAAACAATAGAGGCAAATTAATAAGATTTGTGCTCTGGACGAAGGCAAAAGTGCTCTGTAAATAGTTTTACCCGATCTTATGGTATCACATTGTGAGATTAAACAATTCTTTGGGAAAATTGAAATTGTGAATTATCAATGAGATGTTTAATCTCCTTTTATTAGAAAAAGGCTTTAATTATTGGTTTGTAATTATCAATGAATTAATGGTGTATTTAGGCTACATTGGATCCATTTTCCATTGCCATTTTATTCTCGATACACGTGTTTTGATTCTTTTAAAGCATGTGTGCTTGGTTGAAGAATAAGCAAATTCGTCCGCACTTCAACAAATAATTATACATTTTTTTATCGTTTAGTTAGCATTCTAATAACAACTCGAACAATATATGCCAACTCATATTGTCTCATGCATGAACAATGACAAAAACATTTATTCCTTATTATTAGAAGAAAAATAAAAATGTTCCGCAAAACTTTGATTTGAAGTGAGATTGTGTTATAAGAACACTGGAAATTTTATGAAATATCATTTCTTTTGTAGAACTTCAAATAAAATAAACTTCCTCTCATTTTTTTTAAACAAAATATTTTTTTGGGTATCATGGACGACTTTTTCGAGATTTAAAGCAAAAGAAAGATTAGCAATTTGTGGTGTTGGAATCATCCTAACCAACTATATTCATTGTAAACCTAAATTTTTATCCACAGGAAATGGGAAAAAAATTAAAAATAGAAAATGTTGTATGAAAAATTCAAAAATAAAAAGACAGCTACAACTTATGGCATTCCAATGTCATGGCCCATCCAAACCAATGGAAAAAAAAATTATTCATGGGACGTCATGACCCATCCAAACCAAAAAAAAAAGCAGCAAAAAAAAAAAAAAAATGGGCCACCATTGCCGATCCCAGGTGCATAACTAGATAAATTTTTCAGTGACACAAGTAAGAATCCATGAAGTAATTTTACTTACAAAAAAATAGTCATTTCTTTGATTGGGATGGGCCATGGCGGTGGAGTTTTTATTTTTTTGATTTGGATGAACCATGCATGGCATCCCACTTTTCTTTTTTCTTTATTTTTTTCTGGTTTGAGATGTGCTATTGCGTTCCCGCAGAGACGTCATGATTTCTTTCTGCCTTCCATTTTCAAAATTCTCATACAATATTATTTTATTTTTTATTTATTTTTTTTTTTCCTATGAATAAAAATTTCGGCATTGTAAAGGTTTAAAGTGAACTTTATAATGTTCATTAAGCAGAGAAATTAACTTTATAATGTTCCATTTTCTCATGTTAATTTTTGTTGTTACTTATTTTTTAACAGGGTACTAAATATCGTCATGCTGTTGATATGATAAGTTTGTGTCAATTTGTAAGCTCAGAGATTGAAAAAGAGAATCTATCAACTAGCTGCTAAAAATTCTTCTCCCTATCATTTTTTTTTTTTTTTTTTTGCTGTTTCTTGTTCTTGATAAATTATTAAATTGTCATTGCTTGCGTATTCATGTCATTGAGCTTCCCTTTCTGAATCCAGTGCCTTCAACTTTACCTGAGTATGTAAAACAATTCAACTGCACCTTTCTTTTTTTGGATAAAAGGCCTACTGGCCCGTTTCATTACTGAAACAAAAGTCGATATACAATGTCCAACATACACCTACAGCAAAATGCAAAATCCAAATGATATCCAAAAATAACAGAAACTATTAAAGGTAAGAAGACCACATCAGCCAAACTAATAGCAACTACTGAAAGTTAACAAAATAACACATTAGGCAGAGCTAAAGGTAGTTTCATCTTCCTCCGGAGGGTGGAAAAGCACCATCTGTGAGTCTTCTGGGTCCCAAATGCAAAGAGGAATTGCTTCAATGTCTATGGGAAGCCAGCATGGCACCACCTCGCGGACTTGCCTCTTGAGTAAACCTGCCCAATAGTTAACCAAAGCAATGATCATGAGCATGATTGATCTAAAAGCATGGTAGCTTTTATGTTGAAAGCACCTTTCATTTCTAATCTTCCAAATGGTCCAGCACGTAGCACTGAACACAACTAAGAATGCAACTTGATTGTTTTTATCTAGACTACAAGCAAAATCAGCTATGTCTTGAATAATATTCTACTGTTTAAAATTAAATTGGCTATCCCCCAACCAGAACCATGCACGTGTTGTGCAAAGGGACATTGTAGAAACAGGTGGTTTGTGTTTTCATGCTGGGAACAAAACTGGCATTGCATGGAACCAATCCAATCTTTATTTCTAAGATTTGGTTTGGTCAAGATTTTCTTATGTGTTAGGAGCCACATAAATTTTTTTATCTTGTGTGGAAGGGGAAGTTGCCACCATAGTAATGCTCTAGCGATTTTAACACCCCCAAAATTAAGAAAGTTATATAAAGATTTCACATTAAAACATCCAAGAAGAGTCCCACTTCCAAGCAATCCTGTCAGTAGTATGAGTAAATGATGTAATGCTAATCTTATTGAGGATTTGGCACCACTCAGAATACATAACGGCATCTAATTGTCGTCTAAATTGAACTTTATTCCCTTGAGACTGTATGACTTACTGAAGGGTAATATGAGGCAAGAGTACATATTTCATATAACTGAGGAAATTGCACTACAAGAGGGTGTTGTTGATCCCAACAATCAGTCCAAAATCTAACTTGAGAGTCAGATCCTGGTTGGTAGGTGACACTACATTGACCTAAAGATTCTAACTTAAGTACTTCCTTCCAGAAGGGAGATACAGCTGTGTTGATTAGTAGAATATTGGTAGTGTATTAACTTTTTCCACAAATGAGAATATTGTTAGACATATTTCCACCACCACTTCATCAGTAGTGCAGTGTTCATTTGTCTTTTTTTTGAAAAATCTGATAGAGACTATCAGAAAGTTACATCAGTACATATAGTCCAATGAAATTGGTAAATAACAACAATACAACAAATAACAGCAATACAATGAAATTGGTAAAGTACAGCGCATCTATATCTTGATTAGCAGTATTTCATCCAGAGCTTCACTTCCTGCATAGCTTGATCTGCAACAACCATCGAATGAGCTCCTTTGCCATCAAAAATTATTATGTTTCTATTTTTCCATAAATGCCAACAACCACCAAAGAAAAAAATCCCCCATGTTTTTGAACCTACACAGCCTTTGCCAAAATTTTGTGAGTTTAAGATTGTGTTATGCAATGTATTGCCATGAGCCACAATTTGAAACCCTGCACTAGTAGAGAAGCGATGCCAAAACATCCGTGCTAAGTGACATTGAAAGAAAAGATGAAAGGGTATATCTGACAAACCTCACATCTAGTTTCACAATGGAATCCCCTTTTAATCATCGACTCATGAGTAAGTAATTTATCATGAATGCAAAGAAATGAGAAGACCTTAATTGTAGGTGGATTTTCAAACGCCAAATAAATTGGAACTAACACTTAGTTCGGCCGGCTGCAATTCTAACATCATAGAATGATTTTGCCGAGTATTCATTATTATTACTCCATCGCCACTGAATCCTATCTACTGATGTCGTGTTGAGAATTGAGTTATCTTGAACTCCCTGTTGTACCGCCATGTATAAAGACCATTTGCAGTTTCCTGGTACCGGTTTATCAATTGTTGCGCAGTGTTCATTTGTCTAAGGTCCAGAATACCCAATCCCCCATACTCCTTAGCCATGCAAGCCTTATGCCAGTTAACTAGGGAGTACTTCCTTTTGCCTTGAGTATCTTGCCATAGGAAATTTTGTCTAATCCTATCTAAATGTGACAGCACCTCCCCTGGTATTCTATGGATAGACAGTGCATATAAAGATGTAGAAGACAAGACAGAGTTGATCAATGTAAGTTGACCTCCTATAGATAATTCCATTAATGTTGATGTAAGCAGGGGAAAAACTAGAAAATTTTAATTGGAGAGGCTAAAAATTAAAATACAAAAAATGTGACTAGTGTGAATTGAACCCAAGGTCTTCCCAACACTACATAAGCTCTTACCACTAAACTAAAGTTGACATGTGATTATTTATGAGGGGAGCTAAACTATATAAAATGTTCCAAAAAATAAAATTTAATTAAATCTTAGTATATTTAACTAATATTTTAAAATTATAGAGGTGTCTTAGCCACATTTTGATTGACTTAAGATCCGCCCCTGAATGTAAGATTGAGAACTATATAACCAGGCCTTAATCCAAGAAAAATTCAACTGCACTTTGTTTATATATTATAGGAACATTTAAATATAAAGCCTTTTGCTCAGAAATATTCCACCTCAACAAGCAAATTTTAAATGAACTAAATAAAGATTTAATGCTATATATAACATGACAGAAAAAAGAAAAAGAAAAGGATCGCCAGGAGGGACAAAATTTGGGGACACGAACGATTAAGCGTTAATGGGCCGGAGAGCCCAAAATAATTGCCCGAAAGTATCTGATACTCTGATGGGCCTTTATATGAAAATTATGTTTAACAGTGTGTTTTAAAGAAATAAAAAATTCAAAGAAAAGAATACTTAGAAGTTAGAACACAAAACAAATCACTGATTGAAAGAAAAATATTCTAATTTTATTCTGCAAGATATGCACAACGTACAGACAACGGGCCTATGCCCTATGGTGCTTTGGAGAGAGTCTAAAATGACATGCCTCCTAAGAATTTAAAATGATGACGTCATTTATAACGGTCGCAAGATACCTAGCGTTGTAAACTTGTAATTATTATTTAGGACAATTGATGTCGATAATTACGATAAGCCCACATCATACCTCTCCGGCTCGGGATCAAGGTGCGGCCGATGAGCATCAGAATGTTCGTCTTGAATTGTCCGGTTTGTTTCATGATTCGTGCGGTTTGCTCCAATATATGTGTTTTGTTTTAATATTATGTGCAAATCAAACATTTAAGAATCATGAAGCAAATCGAACGGTTCCAAGTGAGCATCTGACACGTCATGCTTCTTCGGGCCCATGCTGATCTGAGCCCTTTTATTTATTATATATATTTATTATATTTGTCTTTAATTTATTATAGACTTTGACTTTGAAGCCTGCATTGCCCGACATTATTGTTCTTTAAACAATGCAAAATAGTACTGATTTCTGCATCTTTCGATCTCAACGCGTGCTAATCTCAGCCCTCCATCTATGATTTCTAGATCTTTCGTCCCTTGCAGTTAATATTATATCTTTACTCGAGGATAAGGTTCTTTCATCTCCTTCGTGTTATTTTTCTCTTCACGGTCTATATCTCAAATTAATGTAAGGTACTTTTCAACTAAGTTTTAAATACAATAGATTCATGCAACTATTTTTACATAAATAAATAATTTTTAATCCACTTTGTACTATATAATATAATTTTACTTGCCATTTCTATCTCGACAAAAATAACATTCTCAACATATGAATTGAGCGGGCTTGTAAGCAAATTTAGGAAATAAGAACTTTGAAAACAATGACAACTAAAATGATAACTGAATTAATAAACATTTAATATAAATTCTAGTTTTACTGTTGGGTTAAGCCACCATTGGATCAGGGGTTTTCAAAGTGGCTTAATAAATAGTAAAAAAATTTAGAAAAATATAAAATTTGGTCTCCAAGTACATATTAATATGGAGAACAAGATGAACGGTTCGGATCGACCGTTAGGATTTTGAAAACTCAAAATTCGAGCCATAGCATGGAGGCCTCTTAGCTACCCATAGCACCGTAGCCACGTCCTATATATATATAGGAGGAATCAAGTTACAACATTTTTTAAGTTACAACAAGTTTTTTTTTAAATTTGAAAGTCCAAATCGTCGATCCAAACCATTAGATGTGATCTCTACAATAAAATGTGCTTGGAGACCAAATTTTATATTTTTTGGAATTTTTTTTACTATTTATTAAGATGGGTACAAAATTCAATGGTCTAAATTTGACTAGTTTTTGTACCCATCTTAATAAATAGTAAAAAATTTCCAAAATATGTAAAATTTGGTCTCCAAGCACATTTTATTGTAAAGATCATATCTAACGGTTTGGATCGACGATTTGGACTTTCAAATTAAAAAAAAAAACTTGTTGTAATATATATATATATATATATATATATATATATATAGGAACATGCTAGCGTGCTATGCATAGCATAGAACCTCTCCGTGCAACGGCTTGGATTTCGAGTTTTCAAAGCCCTAACAGTCGATCCGAACCGTTCATCTTGTTCTCCATATTAATATGTGTTTGGAGACCAAATTTTACATTTTTTGGAATTTTTTTACTATTTATTTAGATTTATTGAAAATCGCTGTTTTTGTTATGGTCCAGATTTGTTAAAAACAGTGATTTTCAATAAATCTAAAAAAATAGTAAAAAAATTCCAAAAAATGTAAAATTTGGTCTCCAAACACATATTAATATGGAGAACAAGATGAACGGTTTGGATCGACCGTTAGGATTTTGAAAACTCGAAATCCAAGCCGTTGCACGGAAGAGTTCTATGCTATGCATAGCACGCTAGCATATTCCTATATATATATATATATATATATATATTTAGTAATTCTAAAGATATTTTAGTCAACAATATCAGTGATATGAAAAATAAGATAAAATAAATATTTGTCCAATATTATGAGCAAAATTTTACATTTTGCGTAATACTTTTCAAAGCAAAACAAAAAAGATGTATTGTCAAAAGTACGGATAGAATATGATCGAACCGAAAAAGCAAATTCGAGTGATATCAAATTAATAAATATACGATTTTGATCCCAGAAAAACCGTAGGATTTGGGTCACAAATTTTACATTCTTGCTTTTCAAAACAAATTCAAAATAAAATAAATAAGGTACAATTATACATAAGGTCGAATGAGACATGACCAAATAAAGCAAATTGAATTCGAATGATATTAATACAAAATATACTTAATATATTAATAACATTCGATTCAACGTCTTCTAGGCTGTATGCGGATCAATGGAGAAAATCCACAATTATTGTATTTAAAGAAATAATTTAGTTTTCGGCTTAGCTTGTGGGACAAATACACCGAACTCAACCAATTCGGATACGATCGCGTTATTTACAGCCCTACAAGACAAAGAACAGCAGATACGGACCCAAAAGTTCCTTCAGCAAAAATCGGGCCATACGAACAATCGGGTTCACATCCAATTCAGCCCGTTTCCAGCCCGTTTGTAAATTCACCGCACGCTCCGCTTCGTTTTTCCATCGTGGCCTCGTGGGGGGCCAGAATTGAGTCCATATCCTCTTGAGGTAACAGAATATTATAGTTTAGATACTGGCCGTCCGATCAGAATCTGATCCATCTGGTCCAAGGTGGAATTCAAGGATATTTTTAATATTAGTGCCAGATCAGATCGAACGGTCTGGATCTAAACTCAAAATTTCTGTTACATCAGGTGATATCAATTCCAGATTAAAACTTCTCAATGGAAAACAGAGACAGAAATGGCTGTCAAAACCCTTCTCCCCAAACCAAAAATCCACCGTGGATTTCTCTGCTTCTCTCGCCTCCTGTCTTCCGACCAAGACCTGACAAACACCATATGCCGTGTACTCTCTGACAACCGGGCTCCACACCATGATCTCTCGTCCCACCTCCGCCCGTTCTCCTCTTCCCTCTCCTCCACCCCTTCTCTCATCTCTTCCATTCTCCTTCGCTCTCGTCGACTCCCTCATGCCTCTCTCTCTTTCTTCCTCTTCCTCTCCTCCCTCCCTCCTCCTTCCCCTCTCTCCCCTGACCATTTCTGTATGCTCTTCTCTTCTCTCTCCACCGCTCCTTCTCTCTTGCCTCATTTCCATTCCCTTCTCTTCTCTTACCAGTCTCTTGTTTCGCCTTCTCTCTTTCACCGTATGTTTTCATCCTATGCTCGGCATAAGCTACCATCGGAAGCTGTCAGAATTTTCAATTTAATGTCTGATCTTGGTTTTACACCTTCTATAGTAGACCTCCATTCTCTCTTATTCTCTCTATGCAAGTATGGGTTTGTCTTAGAATCAGAGCAATTCTTTCTTGAGATTAAGTCACAATTTAGTATTACCAATCAAACTTATACTATACTAATCTCTGGTTGGGCTAGAGCGCGTGATTCGAAGCGTGCCCTCAAACTATTCGATGAAATGCTGCAACAAGGATTGGTGCCAGATTTGCCCTGTTACAATGCAATAATAGCTGCTTTATGCCGGGCTGGTGAGTTGGGTCCTGCATATGAGCGGTTGAAGAAAATGAGGCAGGTACATGAACTTGAACCCAATGCCGCTACTTATTCATTTTTTCTGCATGCGGCTACTGAGATGAAGGATTTGAACTCTTCAGTTAAAATTTTAGATAGGATGAAAAGAGATAGCCTCACTCCCAATGTAAATACCTATAATACAGTCATCAAGTTACTATGTGAGCTTGAAAAGATTGACGAAGCCTATGTACTGCTTGATGAAATGCTTCTCAGTGGAGTTAAGCCTGACGTATGGAGCTATAACACAATCTTGACAGTACATTGTAGGCTAAAGGAATGTAACAAATCATTAAGACTTATTCAAAGAATGGATAATGAATCGTGTTTACCTGATAACCATACATATAACATGTTACTTAAGATGTTACTTGATGTAGGGAGGATAGACAGGGCTCATGAAATTTGGGAGGGGATGGAGAAACGAGGATTTTACCCCCCAGCTGCATGTTATGCAGTGATGGTGCATGGGCTTTGTAGAAAGAAAGGGAAGGTAGAAGAGGCATGTAGATACTTTGAGAGAATGGTGGAAGAAGGTATACCACCTTACGAGGACACTTGTGAATTGCTTAGGAAGAGGCTTATGAGGGTCGGATTGAGAGAAAGACTTGTTTTGGTGGCAGATAGGATGCGGCGGAGCAGCTCGTGTAAGATTCAGGAGCTGTCTGGCATAATGGATGGAAGTAAAAGGGCGGTTGATGAGGGATCAGTGGGGGAGAGAGGGGAGAGTGGGGAGGAGGAGGAGGAGCAGGAGGGAGAGACAGTAAGCTTGTATAAGTAGTGAAATGTTAGAACCATATTATTTTTTCATAACAGAACAGATTTGTATTGGTCCCAATCAAATTTCATTTTGTGTATTAATTGAAAAAAAAAAAGCCTGGAAGAGAGAATATGAATGGCGTTTGGATGAAAAGGTGGAATAGCCGGCCTAGCAATTAACCCAAGTCCCCTAACCCAACATTTTGTTGGAATAGCGGAATATCCGCTAACCCAAGACAGAGTGCATAGGGAAACATATCCAAATATGGAACAGGAAATCCGGGTTAGCGCTATTTTTGGGTGGATCCAACTCCTCTAAGGTACCGTAGAGGATTCAGCTCACTTTACGGTTTGAGATTTATTCTCAGCCGATTTGAGATTTATTCTCTGCCGGTTTGAGATTTATTTTTGGATGTTATTCGATTTTTGGGTTGGGTTGGTGCTATTCTGAACCATCCAATGCAGTGATAAAATATTACTGTTATTTTGGCATTTAAATCATTGGCGTTGGTGGTGCATAAGATGGAACTATCATATTATTTTTGTATTATTTTTTTTAGGAGATCATTTGATATTGTTAAATTAACAATTTTACTTCCATAGCCAATAATGGGTTTTGATATTTGGCCAAGCAAATATGCTGAATTAAAAATTTTACTTCCATAGTCCATCTCATATATATATATATATATATATATATATATATAGATAGATATAGATCACAAGTACTAGCAGATAATAAATGTGCTGAACTCTATCAGACACATGAAATATTATGCATATAAAATATATTTACAGTGCATTGTAAGTGTTTGTTGATGTTTTTAATCAATTTGGTCACATTTACGATTCTACGGTTGCTAAAATCAGGCAGATAATATCCAACATATGTCCTTTGCATGCTAATAAATTAATTTGTGAAAAAAAAAATCAAATAATTACATCAAAAATTGCAGTAATATTTTCTTTTAAAATAATGGTATGTTTGTTTTTGTTGATGTTTTGAATCAATTTTTGTCATATTTATGATCTTAAAATCATCAAAGCTGGCGGATAATATCCAATATATGTTATTTATGTGCTCAAGAAACTATCTATGCTCAAATGTAACATATTCATCAAATACTAGGCATGTAATTATTTTAAGATACAATTACAGTAAGTTGTGTTTAATTTAATTTAGAGGAACTCGTTATATTGAACTTCAACATGTTGAATTTCACTATACACTATGGAGTATTTTTTTTTTTTTTTATGTGATCATGAAAATGATATGAAACTGGTCAGATTTAATTATAATTGATTTAACCGTAGTAAAGAACAAAAGTGATATTTCTTGACAAATCTATTTTTGGTAGGTTGGGGAAGGCCGGGAGGGTTGTTGATCCTTATATTATTTTTATAATATATACGAAACGTGCAAATTTGGTAAGGATACATTCAGGAATGGCAATGAACTGGCTGGTCACGAGATAGATTTAGCTTAAACTCATTACAAGCTGATTCGTTCGAGTCATGAGCTGACTCTTCTGAGTCATAGGCAGGTTGATTATAGGAGTCTAAACTGAAATTTTAGCTTGAAATCATCACTAGTTGGATCGAGCTAGCTGAATCTTATTTTGAGAAGAAAATAAATTCTACGAACTTTTTGGACCGAGTTAAACTAAGCTGGACCGAGCTGGACAGTATAAAATGTACAAAAATTTATATAAATTCACAAATTGATTCCTAATCGAGCTAACTCAAAAGTTGGCGAACAAACTAGGCACCAGCTTAAACTTATTAATTCTAAACCAAACTAGTGGCGAGCTAATACATTAACAGCCCAATCCAGTAACAAGTAAGTTGTTAACAAGCAAATCAAAAACGAGTTACAATCAAGTTATGAGCTACGAGTTTTTTTGCCACCCCTAAAAGTGGATGTCTCTTGAGTGTTGACAGATATATTTTTGGTAGGTTGAGGAAGGCCGGGAGGGTTGTTGATCCTTGCATATTTTTTTTTTAAGAATATATACAAAACGTGCAAATTTGGTAAGAATGCACCAGAGATTCGTCTAAACGAACAAATTTTACCTTAAATTTGTTATTGTTCAACTTCACAAATCACAATCAAACACTAGGAAGTAGATTGACAATTGCAATTTCTAAAATATGATCTCTATAGACGTGTCAATTAGTTAAATTATTGGTCAAATTGGCGAATGAATAGCAAACTTAATTTTTTTTTATTTATTTATGAAACTCAAATCCAGACTCTTCTTGACATAAACAGAGATTCTGAGTTTGGTGCGGAAAAAAGAAAAGAATAGACGATATTGACATAATCAAATTCTATCAGAGAAGGTTTACACGGCAAGGAGACTACCGCTGAGTCATATTTTGTAGGCATCCAAACTAAAAGAATATATAATTGAAACGAATAAATACTTAAAATAATCAATACTCTATTATCGAAATTTCTCAATCCTGATAGCAAAGTCTACATCAGGACTTTCAGCTCAAAGCAACGGCTTCATCATGTTTTGAAAGTTCGGGTTAGGGGTTTAATGGGCGGGCGGGTACCCCGGGTATATCCGGGACGGATACGGATACGGGTATGACGGGTACGGATATGTCGGATATTTTTATCAAAAACCATACCCTATCCGTCCTATACCCAAACCCGTGTACCCTTGACGGATAGGACGGACACGTTTTTTTTTTTTTTTTTTTTTGCTGTTTTTTTTCTGGTTTTTTTGTTTTCGTTTTTTTTTCCGTTTTTTTTTTCCTGTTATTTTTTTTTCTGTTTTTGTTATTTTTTTTTACTTTAAAACAATAAAGTATAAATATAAATATAAAAAACAGAAATTAAAACAGAAATTACAAAACAGAAATTAAAACAGAATTTTAGGAACAGAAATTACAAAACATAAATTAAAACAGAATTTTAGGAACAGAAATTACAAAACAGAATTTAAAAACAGAATTTTAAAAACAGATATTAAAACACAGATATTAAAAACAGAAATTAAAAAACAGAAATAAAAACATAATTTTAAAAACAGAAATTTAAATTTAATTTGGGGGGGACTTGTGTTTTTTGAATTTTGAATTAAAGTAAACAGTTAACGGGTATCGTGTATAAGTAGTCAAGTATGGGTATGGTCGGGTATTTGTCCAAAAAAATGGGTCCGGTCCAGTTTTTAACCGTACCCACGTACCCAACCCATACCCGAGCTCGGGCACAGATACCCCGGGTGGCGGGCACGGGTGGGTATGGTCGGGTATACCCGTTAAGGGTATAATTAATACACTGGTTCAGGTAAATATATTGACAGAGTTATTCTGGATTTACGCAGTGCACAATTAACATAAACAAAATATAAAAAATAGATACTCATGTGTTGCGTGCAATCAAAATAGCTCTGGCAATAAATTTATTAGTAGTCAAGCCTGATGCTTTAATTAGTCCAGAAGCTTCAGCTGAAAAGGGTATTAATTATTCTCACAACAAGGTTTTGTTAATTTGGTACCCTTTCTAGATTCTCCAAGCTATATTCTGCATGAAAAATAATAAGTCAGCTTCAAGACTTCAAATTAATTCATGATTGCCTAATAATCGTAGAGGTTGGTATATTGTACAAATCATATGCCTTTTTCATTAAACGCATTGTCTCTGTTTTTTTTTTGGTTGAAAATATGTGGTAGTCGCTTTTTATTTGTTAGAAGTTACGAGCACAGTGACAAGATATTCAAATTATACCCGTTTAATTCTTTTTTGAGGTGATGCAAAACTGAATACCGAATTATTCAGTTGACTGAACTTTGACCGAATTAAACCCGAATAATTCCCGAATTTTACGAATTATTCACGAATTTTTCCTGAATTTTTTTCCAAGAACAATTATTTTTTTTCTTTTTTTTCTTTTTTTTGCTTCCTTGTAGGACTAAGATTTCTTATCCGGATAATTCCGAATCATTTCTGAATTATACCCGAATTATTCCCGAATCATGAATTTTTGATCTCGCCGAACTGAACCCAAATAATTTATTTGTCACTATGGTTATGAGATGGGCTATCATGTTTTATTTTATGTCTATATTTTGTGATTTTAAAGTTTAAACAATTTGTTCAAACGTTCAATCTGATCTCCATATTAAATTATATTGGGAGACCAAATTTTATATTTTATAAAAAAAAATTTATATTTTTTGAACTTTTAAAAATTATTGTTTTTATTAGTATTAAATCTCAGTCGAATGATGCTTTTACGCTCAGACGGATGGTAATAGATTCAGAAGGGTGCCAAGCCCTCTCCCCACCCCTCTATAGATTGAAAATTTGTCTATTGAATTTTGTAATTTTTGTATGTATCAATACTTTTAGCTCTTTTATAAATGAAAATTATACTATATTAAAAAATTTAACCTCTTTTTCAATTTTCCATTTTTATCCATGCTTTTACGGACCAACGGTAGATGCACAAGATTCTTTAAGATTCGTACATGGTAGGATACCCTACTGGATATATATGAACTCGTCATTTGGTGTAAGAACTAAGAAGACACCTAAAAGAAAGACCAAAAAATGTTGTTTAAGATTCGTGCAGGATTTTTTATTGATGATTTAGATTGTGTGCCATAATTATATGGGCGGCAGCGGATTAGGAGGATATGGAGATAAGATCCATAGATCGGGAAAAAGCTTCATTAGATATGAAGATAACTCGATAAGTAAGGTACATAGATAGCTTAATTAAATCAGCGTGACAAATGATATGATCCAACGTCTGATTTCATTGTATATTTTACTGAATAATTATATTCATCTCCACGCTCCTATCCTCTCTCTATCTCCGCAGCTACAATTTTAGAAATATTATATTATGATTCTCACTAATTATTTAAACACTTCTACAATTAAAGAGTTCACGTTAAATAAGGTAGGTAATATAGCAGTTATACCATGACCTCTGCTAATTATTTATCCATACAAAAATATATTCATTACAATAAACATATACGAGATGATTATTTAAGTATTTTTTATATAGGTATAAATACTATAGTGTATAAGTATAAATACTTGTAATACTTGGTATTAATACTTACATATATCACTCAGTCACATGTAAAAAATATACTTGCAAGTATAGGTATAAATAGTTGCACGACGAGGTAATACTTGTTTGACGACGAGTCAAAAAGTACGTCATCATGAATCTCATTTAAAATAAAAAATTGCATAGAAGACGTTCGTAGTTTTAGATTTGCAAAATTCCTCATAGATTGTCAGAAATGTGAATGAGATCGAAATGAAATAAAAAAAAATCACCTCTAAAAATATGTATGGCCCCTTATGTAGTTTGAGATTTAGTGGAAAGACAATTATTTATGTAAAAATTATTCACCTCATAATTATAAATATTTCCGTTCTTATGAATAAATATTTCTATACGTAGGTATTAATATTTATGAAAAAAAAAATTAGTATTAAAATTTTTATGATTCCTCACTGACATGTCCCGAGGCAAGACCACCTCAGAATACCGTTGCAAAACATGAATGAGCCCCAGATTTTGGGATATACCCCCCTAAGAGGCTACCTGATGCAAAGTAGTGTATTTATACTCGGGCGGGTACGGGTACCCCGGGTATACCCGTCTCGGGTACGGGTACGTCTCGGGTACGGGTATACTCGGGTACAAGGGTATTCGGGTACGGGTATGGCGGGTATAATTTTCAAAATCCATACCCTACCCGAGTTATACCCTTACCCGTGTACCCTTGACGGGTAAGGCGGGTACGGGTACGGGTAGGGCGGGTATGGTTTTTTTTTTTTTTTTTTTTTTTTTGCTGTTTTTTTTTTCTGGTTTTTTTGTTTTTGTTGGTTTTTTTCTGGTTTTTTTCTGGTTTTTTCTGGTTTTTTCTGATTTTTTCTGGTTTTTTCTGGTTTTTCTGTTTTTTTTCTGGTTTTTTCTGGTTTTTTTCTGATTTTTTTGGGGGGAAAAATCAAATTTTTTGAATTTTGAACTGTGATGAACAGTAACTCGGGTATACGGGTATGGATACTCGGGTAGTCGGGTACGGGTTTAGTCGGGTACGGGTTAACTCGGGTAGGGTAAACTCGGGTATTGGTCTAAAATTACGGGTCCGGTCCGGTTTTTGCCCGTACCCGCGTACCCGAGTACCCGACCCATACCCTAGCTCGGGCACGGGTACCCTAGCTGGCGGGTACGGGCGGGTACGGGCGGGTATACCCTTAACGGGTTTTTGCCAACCTCTAATGCAAAGACATGCCTCAGTTATGCTGTTGCCTTACTTTACTTACTGACATATCTTTGTTGTTGCAATAGGAGTACAAATTAGGATACTGGTACTTAGGGGTGTTCAAATGGTCAGTTCGGTTTGAAATCGAACTAAAATAATCAAATCAAAATTTCTTCAGTTTTCAAAAATAGAACTGAATCGAACCAAACTGAACAAATAGAAGTAAACATATTGGTGCCGTTTATTAACGAAAATTACACATGTTTATACACAAATTGTTCAATTCTATGCAAAATATGTAGATGTTCTAAAATATTTAGACTAAAATGAAAGAAATGAAGCAATGATTGAACCAAGCAAATTATAAATCATACTTGAACCAATATAATTCAATCGGTTCAGTTTAGTCGGTTTTGAAAAGTCTAAACCAAACCGATCCATTTAAACCAAAATAATTCAAAATTTCAACCGAACTGATCCATTTAAATCGAAAAATCAAATCATTTAAAACGAACTTTTTTCGGTTCAGCTGAAGACCGAACAAACTGAACCGTTTGAACACCCCTACTGGTACTTGAGTGGTGGTCCCAGGCTCCCAGCACCACCCATGCATCTGCCCACAAACGAACATGTGAGCCATGGAACTGAGATCTCCATAAAATTTTCCAATCGCCTTACTGCCTTAGGCCTATTCAGCAATAATCCCGAAAATACTGTTCACGTAGAAAAAAAAAATTCACTCATACTAAATTTTTTTTTTCCATGTAAATAATAAAATCTAGTTCAAAGTTTTCATTTTCTATACCCAATTATATTTTTTACTGGACTGCCGAACAGATCCTCAGTGAACTCCAAAAAGAAGTAGCTAGCATTTGGTGCATTCCATGGCTTTTCTAATCTTGGTACGTAATTGCACCAGTTGCATCCATGTCAAGATATCATAGTCGTCAGGTTAATCACTCCTAGACCACTTAAGTTGGGGTCTAGTGACAAGACTCCATAATTTCTATACATGTGTGCTAGCATTATCCGAAAGGTATAATATCTTGACCCTATCATAATTTAAAAAACCTAAATCGGGAATATAAATAATTTCGTTCTCATAGGAACAACTTTCGTGATAAATTATAAAAAATTAAAACTATATATATCTCCAGCCGTATCCTCTCTGGACAGAGACGAATTCAGAATTTTTATTAGAGGAGATAAAAAAATATAAAATTAAATTTATATAATTAATCGGATATAAATTTATTAAATAATTAAATAATAGATAAAAAGTAATGTTTTGATTTATACTTTTTAATTTTCTAACTTGCAATTTATGATCCTCTAACTTATAATTCTAATTACCAATTACAATTTAAAAAAAAATTAACTCTAAATATAATCAAAATTACAAATCAAGCATTATGAAGAAGACAAAAAAAATATAAAAAAATCAATATGAACCGATAGATTTCTACTAAAATTTAAAATTTAGAGAAAGACACCAGCTTCCGGACCATGTGGGTCCACCCCTGACTGTGAAGACACCTGTGCGTTGTAAGTAACAATAAATAACACGTAGATAAATTATCATGTAAGATAAATTAAGGCATTAATTAGTCTATGAAAGTCCACAGATAAGATTGAGATTGCTTAACTTTGGCAAGCGCATTTATTTCAGTTGCACGTCTCGAAAGGTAATAAATTATCAAGCTAATCTGCCTTAATTATATGACGATAATTTTTTCTCTCTAACATTTGACCATTGAAAAAATGAAGAATTTTTTATGACAATGAAAATGCTTTGATATATACAACATCATTTTATCGATAATATTTTTAGGGATATATCCTAACATTTTTTTTTTAACTACGAAGCAATATACAAAATAAAATAAGTCATGTTTTAAACATTATCAAGTAACTTTCGCAGTATTGTCAGGTGACTTCCACAGTTATCTTATTATGAAATTTTACATTGAACAAACAAACCAAAGAAAATGAAAAAATATATATAAAGAGAGAGATAAGCTAATGTGCTTTCGGCAGGGGCGGAACTCGGTTTTGAGAATAAGGGGGGCTAAACTACTAAACATCATATTTTTTATTTTTAATAAAAGACAATTTATAGAATACAAGAATATGATTCTTCACTATTTAATTTTATAAACATTATAATAAATAACTAACATCATGTTTATCAAAATAAAAATAAAAAACATATTTATATTCATATTTTTTTTCTTTTATCATAAAATTTAGACCTATAATTTGCTAAAAGATCAAATTCTACAGTAATCTCATTTGAGCAAATCTTATTAGCTATTTTTTTTCTTGATATACAAAAAATATGTAATCTTTCTCTTATATATAAATTTATTTGTGTTCAAATTATACAAATAAATCTTTTCTATTATTCCATACAATAATAATTTTTGACATAATTTAAATTTTTATGAAAAAAATCTAAAATTTAACAGACAACTGCAAATACAAAAAATAATATCATATTAGCGATTTAATATGATAGTAAAATATTAAAATTAACCTTTATCACAAAAGTTGGATTGTTTCTTCTGACTTTGAGAAAAGATTAATTAATTACGTTCTAGTGAAGAAACGAGATAGATGCATCAAAATATATGAAAATATTGTCAATGAGAGCGCTAATTTTATTTTATTTTTATTTTAAATTTTTCTATTTTTAGAAAAATGTTTATTGGTTTTTAATCGTTTTTCTTTTTTCACTTTTTAATAACTTATATTCTAGCTAATCGTATGGCTATGCCTTCTAAATTTCAATAACTTCTATTTTTTTAGTGACCGTACGTGGTTCACTTCTATTCTTTTCGAATTCATATCACCTAAGGTAACAAATATTTATGTTTAGATCTGGATCTCCAATTATAATCTATACGACTATGAAAGCGGCTTCGTGCTCTCTACTTCAAACCAATTTGATTTGGATTTCAATCGGACGACCGTGATCCAAACATAAATATTATGTTACCTCAGAGGATAAGAATTCATTATTTTCTTATTATCATTTTTACATTTCTATATTTCAACAACTTTTCAAGTCAAAGATGATTTTATTTACTTTTTTTACGTGGTCAAGTCTGATAAGTTAGAAATCCAAAAGGCTTGTTATCTTATATATAAGCCCTTTAAATTTATTGTGTTATCATAGAGGGGGCTAATACATATAAATTAAAAAAATAGTAAAATTTCTATATATATAATAATAAATTATAAAAATTAAGGAGTTTACTCAGCCACCTTTGTGTTAGATTTGTGTTCTAAAAGTTATCATTTGTTGATTCTCTTTTATATATGTTATATTTATGAATTGAATGTGATTTACATTTTGTTCCATGAGTTTTATATTTATATTTAGAAGTGTTCAAGAAGATGCACTTGGTCTTGAACTGCAGGACTTTAAGTAAATAAATATACAACACTAAAATGTTCACAGGCTTTGCATATTAGCAGGAACACTAATATGAAATATAAGACTGTCATGTTGATTAAAAGTACGTTGTAGTTCTGCAAACGTTGATAAAAGATTATCATTTAATAACACGAATGTATGAAATGCTTCATATATTGAACAGACCTAATAGATGAAACATTATATGGATTGTGTTAGTGTTATTAATGTTTTCATCGTGTCTCTGATTTCAAGATTGAGACATATATTGTTTTCACATGAGGAATGTACAAACGTGATTATTATTAAAAGCTACTTGCAAGAAGTGGTGATAAAAATAATAGTTCTTTATATGTAACTTGTGCGGGAAAATGATATATGTCAATAGCATCATTGTCACTCATTAATAATGAGAAATGATATTTTGGGCCCCTTGGTAAAGTAGAATTATAAATGGATCCAATATAACTGAAGTGCAGTTATAATTTTATAATTTGCTTAATAGAGATCAAGAAATGATTATAATACAAAGATGACACAGTCCTACTTTGTATATTAATCAGAATATCATAAGGCAAGAAATGGACACAAGTAATGACAAATGTTACATTACTGTAAGGATCGTGTTTCGTAAAAGGATTACTAAACGTCTATGTTATTTGGGTAGCTGTAATGTATAGCTAGAATACCGCTTACAGTTTATGAAATTAAATATTTTATTTCATTGCCAACATAATATAGATCCTCAATATAGGTCACACCAACTGAACGGGAAACAAGAAATAAATATTATGTCACATGATGTGACTGACTAGCAGGGAAATAAATATATATTGTAATGTGCATATTA